>PVJO010015494.1:0-44814 GCA_004026905.1 Hystrix cristata
AATGAAATGAATAAACATTTCTCAGATGAAGAAATAAAAATGGCAAATAAATATATGAAGAAATGTTCAACATCACTAGTCATTCGAGAAATGCAAATCAAAACAACATTAAGATTCCACTTCACTCCAGAAAGAACTGCGTATATGGAAAAATCAACCAATAACAAATGCTGGCGGGGCTGTGGGGAAAAAGGAACACCCCTGAGGAATTTAAAAGAAAAAATAACCAATTTTTTCTCTAGAATCCCAGTTCCCTTTAAACCTTATATGTTGAAGAACTGGGTTAGAGAGCCTGAGTTCCAATTGGTCATTTTAAACCTGCAGAGTCATCTGTGATAGGTGGCCACTAAACAGTTGAGCAATTCCTGTGCTCTGCTTATTTATAAGTAGCTCTGGATTGAGAAGCCAGGCTGCTGCTCACTCAGGACCCCTCCTGGAAACCTGGGAGCTATTCCCCTTATTTCCAATAAAACTCTCCTAACCTCCTCCTTTGTTTGCTTTGAGACTTCCTTCCTTGATGTTGTAAGACCATGAACTCAGCACATCTGACATCTAACAGGTTAGGAATTACTTTTCCCACATTGGACCGGGCCAACCCCAGTGAGGGCCTTCCTACAAAAAGGCTGGGGGAGGGGCTGGTTCTTCTTAGGGATGGGGGAAGCAGCAGCTCTCCTCTGCCTCCTGTTTTTGGCCTTGCTTGCCACACACTTGCATAAGCCACAGTGGGACTCCTGCTCTGCAAAATCTAACTGTAGTGACCCCTATTTGTTCTCAACTCTGGTCCTTTGTGGTAGGTTTGTGGCGTGCTAGGTAAGAACTTTTGTCTAAATTCTCTTGCCCATTAGGATATAAAAGTGGTTAAAATTTTAACATCTGGGATTTCTTTGAGTCTTAAAGACAATTCTGCCTTTCAGGGTATCCTATTAATATTCCACTGCCTCTGGGTTGGGAGGACCAGTCATGTGTAAGTATGAGACCACATAATTTATTATCCAAACCAGGACAATAAAAGAGGGCATGATTAATTACCACACAGGGACAAAAGGCATAAACAGAACATATGGTCACCCTCTGTATAGAGCTTTGTTTTAGGTTCTATGGAACATACAAAAGTGAATGAACCACTTCCGTGGTCTTGGAACCTGAGCCTTGAACTGTGGGGCACAGGATCCTGGGAACAGGCCAAGCCTAGGCACCCACATAGGGGGAAATTAGCCCCCCAAAGGGAAACATCACAGCAGTATAGCAGTGGTAAAGGGCATGGCCACCAGCTCCAGAGCCTGTTAGATCTGAGTCTGAATCCTGGACTTTTTTTCTTTTCTTTTCTTTTGTTCTGCTTTTTGAAACAGGGTCTCACTATGTAATTCAGGCTAGCCTCGAACTCATGGCAATCCTCCTCAGCCTCCTGAGTGCTGGGATTACAGGTATGCACCACCATGCTTGGCCTGGGTTTCTTTCTATATGCCTATGTGACCATGGGACAGATTAACTAACCCATTGTTGCTGAAGCTTCCCCCTGATCCTTACTGGGGACTGAACACAGGGCCTTCAATGCTGAGCTATATTCTCAGCCCTTTTTTTTTCTTTTCCTTTTTTTTTTTCTTTTTTGAGACAGGGTCATCTAGGTCACTAAATTGCCTACACTAGGCTCTGATTCGCAATCTTCCTTCTCAGTTTCCCAGAGTGCTGAGATTATAGGTATGTGCTATCATACCCACCTGCCCAAATTTCTTTTTCTGTAAAACAAGGGTAATTTCAAAGTATCATTGGGAGGATTAAATGAGATATCAAAGAAAACACTCCTGGAATGTAATTTTCAATATGTTCAATGTTATTAGCAATATCAGGACTGGCTGTCTACTTAAAACCCCAGCTGCTTCTGCCACTGCCCCAAGTTAGACGGTGGAAGAAAGGCAGGAAGAGAAAAACACCAGAAGGGGAAACTTATCCTCCTTCCAAACCAACCCTCCAGGGGCCAGCCTAGGGTCATGCAGAAGGGCCTTAATTGGAGCAACTCCTGAGAAGTGGCTGCCCTGCTTTCCTGGGGCCTCTCCTCCTGATCGAACATTTCAGACTGGCCCAGGCTATCCACTTCTGTGCCATTCTCACCTCCTGGAGTCAAATTCTGCCCACAAGGCTTCATCTGCACCATTCCCTCTGGGTGGACCACAGATAGAAGTGACTTTCTGTGAGTGATTCTGTCCTGATAGCCCCCATAATATAGAGGATTACAGTGGTATATCCTCTATATCTTCCTAGGCCTCTAGTGTCAGAGACACAAAAGTAAGGGCAGCTCCTCACAGTTATGTGGAGGGTGGCGTCTGGACTGCCTTCACTAAATAGCTTTCAAGTGCTTCTCAAATGTTAGCTGTGTAATATTATGACAGCTCAGTGAGGCAGATATTGCTATCCTCATGTTATGGGTTAGAGCTCAAATGTCCCCCCAAAACCTCATGTATTCAGAGATGGGCTTTTTGGAAGGTGACTGGATCATGGGGGTGCTATACTCATCAGAGTATTAATCCACTGACGAGCTCAGCAGCTGAATGTGCTGTTAAGAGATGGGGCCAGTGGGAAAAGGCAGGTCACTGGGGGTGTGACCTGGAAGGATGTCTTCTTGTCCCCAGTCTTCCTTCCTCTATTTGCTTCCTGGTTGTCATGGATGAACAGCTCTCCTCTGCCATGCTGTTTCTACAATGGAGCCAGCTAACCATGGACTGAATCCTCTGAAAACCATGAGCCAAAATAACCTCTCCTCCTTTAAGTTGTGCATGGTGGGAATTTTGTCTCAGAGACTGGAAAGTAACAGTATACCCCACTTTAATAATCCACAAACTGAATCACAGAAAGCTAAATAATTTTTTCCAAGGTCACACAGTAAGCAGACAAACCATAAAAGCTCTAGAATGGAAGCTAAGAGACCAAGGTTCTACTGGGAGTACATGACAAGCTACTAGATAAAAGGCAAAGAGTCTGACTTCATTCTATTGTTTGGCAAGAAGCCAGGCTTCTTTACTAGAGGTGCTGCTGAGACAGGGCAAGTGAAATCACTGCAAGTGTTTAACATTACGATGCTGCTGCCAACATCCTCCATCATTTAGTTTTGGAGCTGGACCCAGAATGGAAAAGGAGACACCAGTTCCTTGGCGAAGGAACAGCTCTATGACAGTAGTTTTATTTTTCATTCATTCATGTATGTATGAGACAGGGTCCTGCTATGTAGTTAAGGCTGGCCTTGAACTCACTGCATACCTCAGGCTAGCCTTGAACTCATGGCGGTTCTCCTGCCTCAACCTCGTGAGTGGTGGGATTACAGGCATGCACCATCATGCCCAGCAGCAGTAGTCTTCAAAATCAGCTCTCTGGCCAGCAGTACCAGCAGTGGTCTGGCTACTAGGTAGAAATGCAAATTCTCAGGCCCCAACCCAGCCCAACTAGATGAGAAGTTGTAGGGGAGGCCTCTAGGCATCTATACTGTAACAAGCATTCCAGGTGCTTCTGATGCTTGCCTGGGTCTGAGAACCACGAAGTAAGAGTATCTCTGGACAGACAGCAAGCTGTCTCTCCTGCCCTGGGCAGAAAAGACCTGCTTCAGGGGCCTGAGGCAGAGCCCAGTTTTTGCAAGAAGACCAGGCCTGAAGGGCCACTGCCAAGAAGATGAAAAGCTCCCAATAAAACCCAGACCTACATGGCCACACTGATCAAAATACAATAAAGAAGAAAGTAAGAAATCTAACAAAAGGAAAAAGCAGTTTCGGTGGGGGACAAAATACAACAATCTTCTGTGGGAGATGAGAAGCATAAAAGCGATGTTAGATGTTCAAAGAACCAAATGTTGAAATGACAAAAAAAAATACAAGAATAAAGACAAAGTGTGGACATCAATACTACAAGGGCCCCAGTCTAATGATGGCAGTAGCAGGGAACGCCACTTCCTCCACACCCAACTAGAGCCCATCCACCCCCACCCCCAACATGACAGCCTGTATAAATAGACTCCAGGGAAAAAATACCAGCAATTAGTCACTGAATCTTGCTTGTTGGAATGAGGAAAAAATTTGTGGAAAGTCACCAGAGGCTCTGGTGGGAAAAGCTCAGCTAAGGAGGCCATGTGGACAGGGCTGAAGCGTGGTTGTAGAGGACAAAGTCCTGCAGGCTGCTCCTGCAGTCTTTGATGCCTGCTAAGTCCTAACCTGGAGGGAAAAGACAGGGCCTGACCACTGGGTTATAATGAGCTCCCTCCCACCCGGGCCCACATCCAAGTTGAAAGTCTTTCATGCTCAGGTGGGGCAGGTGGGGAGGGGGGAAATGGCATGGACAGGAGGGTGCAGCAGCGGAGGATGAGGTGCAGAACACACAGCCTTTGACCAAAGCATTTCTGCCACAGAAAGCCCATGCCACACTCAGATCTTTCTCTGGCCACTGAGGCATGTGCTTTGGAAGTCCTTGACCTTAGCAGCCTCAGTGCTTCTATTTAGGAAGTCTGCTGAAAATGTCCCTGACAGTAATATTGACAGCACAACTAGGGGCTGTGGACCGTTCCCCTCCACTCACTGCGGGGCTACTCCCTACCACTCACCCAACCCTTGACCCCATCCCAGGGTAAGGGTAATAGAGACCCCCAAACCCTGGGAAATTCCAAAAATTCCAAACCAAGGCACAGCCTGCACTAGACTCCCTGGATCTCCCTTCATGGTGAAAGGAGATGGTGAAAATTCTAGAGACCAAGTCCCCAAACGGCAACCCAAAACTTATTTATTACAAAGTGCCAATGCTGCAATTAAACCTGAATGCTTGGCTGTTGGAATGATGCTAAGGTGACTTGGCCCGCATGCTGACAGAGAAAGCTGTATGTGCCTGTTGTGGCACGCGTGCCATAGGTTTGCCACCGCTGACCTAGAGTAACCTTTCTTCCCCTGGAGCTCACTGAAAGTTCACACACATGGGACGGCATCTTATAAATAAAATTATAATACTAACTTACAGAAAAGGTCATGCATAATAGATGCACCAGATATGACTCGGCATCTTGTCAATCATGCTGCCAATCATGCCCTGGAGGACCCCCCTCCATTGGAGGTGCCTTAAAATAGGCAGGACATTTAAACCCCAGAGCCTACACTCTCCGGGCGTGCGTGCCTGCGCCAGTTTCCTTTCACTGGTGCTGGCCTGCTCACTCCGAGCATACTATCACTTTAATAAACTTTGCAACTTTCTTTGCTTTTGTGTGCTATATCCAATTCTTTGTTCCACTGTGCACAAGAACCTGGGAACCCTACCCTGGACCCCATAACCCATGGTAACAGGTGGACCGAAAGAGACAGGAGGAGGGCCTCCTTCCCCAGTGACTTTCTTAACTCCACTGAGTTGTGCTCTCCAGTTTCTGTCTGCAGGGCCTTTCCCCAATGTCATCCCAGTACTCATCTCAGCTAGCTAGTTCCTAATCCAAGACTCACCTCAAATACCATCTCCTCAGAGATACCTTCACAGATCGCCTCACTCTCATCGGGCTCCTGTTACACCTCATTCTTTTATGCTCTTATTAGTCTGATCTAAGTTTGCTTCCCCTGCTAAGCCAGGAACTCCCGGGAGGACGAGGACTGTGCCTTGTCACCTGCTCATCTGCAACCTCACCTTGAGATGGTTTAACTGAATGCCTGCCACACACTTAACAGGAGCTACCCAGAAAGGTGAGGCCGGCACTCTCTTCGCTTCCTGCTGGGACACTGAGGCCAGGTGTACTGAGCCCTGTAACCATGTATGGGGATGGACTGTGCATACTACCTCCAACCCTTCCTCCCTTCCATATGTACTTTAAGAACATACAGAGGGCAGACTCCAACCAATGTCCTGAATTTTACCTTCTCTTCCCCTTCCCCTCTTTCTCTGTTTGAGTGTGTTTGACCAACTCCCAGTGTGTCCTCATTGCCACATATTCCCTCCCTGCTTGAGAAAAGGGACACAGTGGAGCTGTTCAGTGATCTCTCCCACCACTTCCCCTCCTGGGAATAGTTATATTTGACAACAAAGAAAAGTAATATATAAAACCAAGAAATTAATCCCTAATGATATTAATAGAATTTCAGGGAGCAGCAGGAGGGGAAAAATATTAGGGGGCAATGACCTACACATGGCTCCTGAAATCATCTCCAGTAAATAACATCTACCTTTGTGGCATATAAAACCAGCCCCAACTCAATCCTAAGGACAGGTACTACTTGCCAGCAGTCTACAGATATGTCTATGTCACCTCTCTTTAACTTGACCTCACCCAGCTGCCATCCTTGACAACTGCTCTCTGGCTGAAGACTGGAACTCTATGCCAGAAACTTGGCCTTTTCTTTTTTTTTTTTTTTTTTTTTGGTGGGGGCAGTGCTGGGGAGCAAACTTAGGGCCTTATGCTTGCTGGACAAGTGCTCTATTTGCTTGAGCTAAATCCCTCCTCTGCTTTCTTTTCTGTCACTCCAATACCAATCCAACTTTGAGAAAAGAGACACAGTGGAGCTGTGTCAGGACATGACCTGAGTGGGAGATGGCACCTTTGCACTCTCCTCTTCCTCCAGTGCTCTAAGCTCAACCAACCACTGATCCATCTAAGAGCTACTCGAAGTTAGCTCTGCCTAGGGGCTGGATGGGCTGGCTGGTGCTTGGGGATCTGCTGAGGAGGTGGCACAGAGCCACACTGAGGAGCAAGAACACTGGAAGAGGGCAAGGTCAAGTTGACAAATATGATACAATGAGAAAGAATTGCATGAACTGCAGTGGTATAATGTAGCATAACAGATGGATAATTAGATTTATTCTAGGTGCTGTAAAAGTAATTAAATAAAAATATGGAACAATGAATCTGCCATAGAGAGACACCTAACAGCCTCATGAGGGCCTTGCAGCTGGCACGAACAGTCTGAGAGAGAAGCAGTGGGCAAGAACCTCTAACACTGCCCTGATGTTCTAGGAACAATAAATCCAGCACCAGCTCAAGCTGGGCACAGAAGACAGTCTAGCCTCAGAGGGAGATAATCAGACCTGCGGCTGCAAACAGTATTGTGCCATGGGAATATGTCTCCTGTCTGCATCTGGAAGATGGTAGCCTGAGGTAGGCCCAAAACTCTCCACCACCAGTGTGGCTGGCAAGAGCCATGCAAAGTTGGACTGATGGATTATATGTATCTGCAGAAGCAGAAGCAGAGAGGAAAAGAGGCAAAAATGCATACACAGATAACAAGATTCACCACCATCAAAAGAAGCAGGTGAAGAACCCAAGATCAAGCCTCCACTCTCAGAGGTTGATGGTAAATAATGAGGATGCAGTTACCATGAAAAAACATGAAGCGAGTGCCTAATGTGTGTGAAGCACAGTGTTACAGACAGAATGGTACCAAGGAAGCACCAAACAGATCATCTGAAAGTTGTGCTGCATTTAGTCAGAACTCTGGTTTTTTTTTATTTTTTTATTTTTTCAGAACTCTGTTTTTAAGTCACCAAACTAAATTCAAATTCATCAAAGGAAAATGGAGTTTGTTGGGTCATATCATGAGGAAGGATGACAGGGATAAAAGCACTGGCTGTCTCTCTAGATTTGGCATCCCTCTCTGGACAAGGCTGTTTTCTCCAGGCAGGGGTGAATCTGACAGCAACTGGCAACTGCCAAACACAATCATCTCACTAGGAAGAGCTTTTCCTCCAAAATGGTACAGAATTCCAAGGAAGGAGTTTGGCCCTGCTTGTGTCACATGCCCAACGTTGGACCAATCACTATACAGATGGAAAGACTATGAGCAGCTGATCGAGGTCATATGACTGACTAATTTGAAAGTAAAGAGGTAGGGCACAAAGATCAACAGCCTCACCTGACCACGTAGTTCTGGTAAAGACATTACCAGAGAAAAGTGTTTTATGCTCCAAAGGAGGAGCATAAAATAATGTTTTCAGAAACATTACTAAACAACATAACAAAACAACATAAATCAACATAAACAACATAAATAGAGCCGACTCCATTGCTTTACACCACTTCAAGCCAAAGTACTAGATAACTGGCTGTTTGGGGCTGGACTGGGAATCAGGCCAGGCTTGCAACAGTCTGGCTGGGGCTATGGTTGCAGAAATCCAGTTTGGCTGGGTGTGGTGGCACATGCCTGCAATCCCAGGACTTGGGAGGCTGAGGCAGGAGGATGGGTGTGAGTTTGAGGCCAGCTGGGGTACAGTGAGTTCAAGGCTAGCCTGAACTACATAGTAAGATCCTGTCTCAAAACAACAACAATGGGGTTGAGGATTTAGCCCAAGTGATAGAGCCCTTGCCTAGCAAGCATGAAGCCCTGAGATTGATCCCCAGCAAAAACAACAGCAACAACAACAAAAAGAAATCCAGTTTGATCCTACCAATTAGAAACGCTCCAAAGACCCTGCTGAAACAGCTTCACTGAGGAAACTCATACAGTACCAAAGCACACAGAAGGACCCCAAACAGCCAAGTTCTTGAAGGGTTTCCATATCCACTAATTTGAATCTCCTTTCCAGAGTACACGCTGTGAGAATAAATTCTCTCCAACCTGGAAACTTCAGCACCTTTGATAAGGGGTCAAGGATGGAGATGAACTGCTCCTATTCACACCAATGGACCCACAGGGAAGCTCTGCTTCCCAGAAAGGGTAGCCGCATATTTTGCCACAGATGTAGAAAACCCACTACATTTTCACTGCCACTTTGCCCAGCACTTAGCACAAAGAACTCACACAGGGGCTCTCCTCACAATCTGGCTTGAAGGAAAAGTCCCAGGCCTTCCTTCCTCAGATCCAGGTCCCAGTACATACTCCTCTAACTCTTCCATCAAGCTCCAGCCAAAGGTATAGTTATCTGTCTGGCTATTTATCAAAGCAGCTTCCCTTCTTGGGGGCCTCCTGGAAGTCAAGTCTCCTTCACGCTACTCAGACGATATCCTCCTCCAAGAACCCAGAATTAGCTCTGTCAGGGTCCCTGAGGAGAGATAAGACAAGTTTAGGAGGCCTCTTTGTTCTAAGGCCAGCTGGGACAAGGGGATAATGGAGGTTCCTTGGGAGTCACACCTAGCAGGACGACCAGTATCAGGCTTAAGCACCCAAGCTCTGCACAATCCTACGTGATTCCATGAACTTTACCATGGACCTGGGGCTTGCCCTATTCAGTGGTGCTAGCCAACACCTCTCTACCAAGTTCTTTCTGCCATCATTACCTGCCCAATGAGGGTTTCCCAAGAAATGCCGGAAAATGAAGCTCAGTGCCCACATAGAATAGTTAAATCCTCTGGCTATAATTGGTACTTGGAGCCATATTGGAAGATCTGGTTCGATGCAGCCATGCTGGGCCCAGATGGAAGAACTCGGAGCTAGGCTGAAGAGCAACTTGCCTATGGATGGCCCTCTGGCCTCGAGATCTCTGAGCTGGCTCAGCTCCTGCTCCACATACACAATTTAACTGCTGTGGCTCAGAGTCCCCAAGAAAAGAAAGCTTCTGCCTCCTACTCTGCCCCTGCCTTTCCTGGGCACAGGCTGGAATCATCACTAGCCTAAACCTGGAGGGTACCTCATAAGCCTCAAACTAAGCTCTAATGACATTTCTTGAGCCACATGAAATCAAAGCAATTTTTTAATCCTAGAGAAACATCAACAAACCTTCTTATCACTTCAAAACTATTTAACTTGAACAAACCATGCACCTCAAAATAGTATCTGAATTAGAAGCAAAGAGGAGACTATACAGATAACTTTAGGGTAACTTGGGGTCCAGCAAACAAATAGCTCCTGAGTCTTCAGGCAAGGGGAAGCAAGGGATGAATAGTAGGAGGAAGGACAGAAATCTTGGGGCTGGGGCATTAGTGACAAGGGAAAGAAGTTCTTGTTTAGCCTCAGTAAAGAGGGCATGACCCTTACGTGAGGCTGGCCACGGGGTTCCAGAGTAATGCCTACCCAGCCACCTGACTCATAGGATCTGGGAAACTACTGAGTCTACCCTAAAACTCAAGCCCTTTATAGATTTTGTAAGGCTAAAATGGCCCAAAGAACAACCATGAGACTTGAGGCGTGTAGTTCAAAGGGCTCATACCAGAAAATCCAAGAGCAACTTCACATCTTCATAATCTTATTATTTCATATCTTTCAACTAGAAAATAAGTTAAGCTCATGGCAAAAAAACAAAACAAAAACTCAAGTTGGCTAAGGGGGTAAAATTGAAAGGAAAAGTCCCTCTTTTTCATATCCCCATTCCCTCAATTAAAAAAAAATATATATACATTATAAATTTATACATAAATCTTTACCCATTTACCTTTGCTGTCAATGCACTACTACTAATTATGCTTTTTTCAATATAGAGAGCCTTCTTTACAGGTAGAAGATGCTCCTCAGACCACCATTTGCTGCTCCCTATTGAGCAGCAAATAGAAGAGAAGGGGGAGTGGTCAGTCACATCATAAAAGACTAGAGGAAGATCTAATATTCCAAAATCAAAACCAAAAGTTCTACCAAGCATGGTGGTACACATCTGTAATCCCAGTACTGTGAGAAGTCGAGGCAGGAAGATCACAAGTTTGAGACCAGTAACTTAGTGAGACCCTCCCCCCTCAAAAGAAGGGAGGGGTAGGGATGTAGTTCAGTGTGAAGTCCCTGGGTTCAATCCCCAGTATTGAAAAAAACACAAACGTTCCCAGAGAAGTATGAAGTCAGCTCCAGTGGGTTCTCTCCCTCTGGCCCAGGGACAAGGGAAGGTGACCTTTGTACATGGCTCCTCCTCAGCTCTCTGCCCTGCAGCTGGCAGCCTCGCCTCTCCCAGCTTGTCATTTGAGAGCCCTCATCCTTTACCACCGTGCCTGTCACCACCTGTGTTCTCTCCCTGTGGGCTCTGCTCTACAAGCCTCCAAGTGCCTCTGAAACCTCACCACTGGCAGGGCTGAGCAACTGAGAACAACAGGAGATGACCTCATGGCCTTCACATCCTTGTGCCAGCTCCCAACTGCTTGTACTGCTGAATAATTGAAAGAGGAGAATAATCCACTCAGCTGACAGACACTTGGGAAGCCAGCCTGGCACACAGATTACCACAGAGTGTATTATTCACACAAGGTATAATTGGGAGTTGCCTAAACTTCTATTTGTAGCTCAGGTATCACATGGAAGGATACTCAAGATTCAAAGTATGAGTACTAGAATGGGAAAAAAGACCTTGCTTCCAGGCAATAAACAACTAATAAACAGTACAAGCAGGGAAGGAGAGATGTTTTACACTTGTCTTCAACACATGATGGATCAGTGGGAGAACCAGATCTGGTATCAGGTCCTTAGGCCACCAAAAGCTCTCAGGAAGCCCCTAAAGTCCAAAACACTATAAAAGAAAAGACACTGACTTTCATGGTCCAGACTTCTGAACTCTCCAGTGAAGAAAAAGCTTGCAGATACCCTTTCCTCTACCTCCAGCAAGCATGGCAACAGTAATGGGAGCTACCATTAATGAAAGCTTATTTGGATGCCCAGCATGTGGCTGATATTCCTACATTATCTCTCTTACCCTTAACTGTAACATGCAGAGGAAGCACATGGCAGGCACTCTATAAATATCTGTTGCATGCATAAAGAAATGGAATTAAGACACCTGGAAAACAACGACTTTGCGAGACACAAAAAAAGTAGAGCTCTGGGAAGAAGCAAGAGCCTACAGGAAAAGCAGAATTCACATAGAAACTGGAGAAACTGAAGACAATGCAGAGGAAAGGAGGAAGCAGCGTGGAACATTAACCCCAGCTCCCAGGTAAGCCCAGAGAGGTTTGGCAGCCCTATATAGCACTAGCCCCAAGAAAAGCCCATGATTATTGTAAGCCGCAAATACAGCACAGGGCTTTACTCTGAAAGTGACTCTTTCCACATAGCAGACTAGAGTTGGAAAGGAAATTCCCTACAGTATCCGCCATACTTGGGAGTGGTATAATCAGAAGCTATTTAGGGAAGGGGTTTATTATCTAAGACGGAGCTATTCTGGGAATCAGAAGTCACAGAACAATTATATTTCTGGGTTTCTGGGGTCATACTGTCACAGTGACTGAGTGGGATTTGGCCACAAGAGAATGTCACTGAGGAGGGAGCCGGCTAGTCACAGAACCCCTGAGAAGTTTAAGTAGCTGAAATCTCAGGCTGAGAAGAACACAGCAGTCCCACCCTCTGTGGTGAGAAGCCAGGCCAATTGTGTAGTTTCTGAAGGGGGCTGGGTCTGCAAGTGTTGACATTAAATTCAGCAGACTGCTTGCCTACTTTGAGTATAGAGCTCAGAGGTCTCTTCGCTTTTCCCATCTACCAGTGTGATCAGGGATAGATAATTGCCACATCCTAGGGTATATGGACAGAGAGGCCTCTGGAGCGAGTGAGGCACTTCATGAGCCCACAGGCCATTAGGCTACCATAGCTGGAGATAGCTGTGACTTGGGGCACACAGAAGGGCAAACACTAAAATCTAGCTGGAGTGAAAACAGCCCTGAGGCAGACATACTATTGACTAATCATGCCCAGAGGAAAAGGCAGGCAGGATTCAGCATTCACACAGCAAAGAGTGGGCAAATAAACAAAATAGGCCCCATCTGAAAGTCTATCCCCTAACCCGTATGTGATGAGTTCCAGTATCACAGTCCTTGGAAAGAAATCAGTCATCCAAACACACAGAGACACTTTTTGGACTCATTTGTCTTCTTATTTGTTTTAGGGATTCTTTTGTTTCCTCTTTCCCACTATCTTTTGCTCTTTGTTTTTACTTTCTTTTATCTTTCTTTTCTTTTTCTTGTCTTTTTCTGCTACTTTTATCTGATTCTATTAACTTTCTTTTATTCTTTAATTTCCTCCTTCTTGTCTTCTTTTTCAATTTTTACTTCACTTCCCTTTCCCCATACACTCCCATTTTTATTATTACTATTAAGCTGTATTGTTTTTCTTTTAACTATTTAGTTGACTCTATACTATTACTGCTGAATTCGTCTTTATTTTTTTTAACCAAGAACATGTATTGGTATATTGTATACATAATGATCATATTCAACATGGTCATTTTTTACCTGTACATGATATATCTTGGTTTTCCCCCCTCCTCCCCACCCCTCCCTTACGTTCCCCCACCCTTCCCTATTTGCAGCAGGTTTATTTACATTTTACCATTTTTTTCCTTTCTCCTTTCTTTTCTTTTTCTCTTCTTTTCCCCCTTCTCCCTATCTAGTTCTCCTCTCTTTTGAATCTATTTTTTTCTTGATGGGTGCCTGAGTCAAACCTCCAATCCCTCTTCTCTATTGTTAATGGTGGTATAGTTGTTGTTTTTAGTAGATATCTGTTATATTTCAATATTTGGTTTGTCCTTGTGTCCACATTTTTTTTTTTTTTTGAGACAGGGTCTCACTATGTAGTTCAGGTTGGCTTTGACCTCGCTATAGAGTCCTGGCTGGCCTCAAACTTATGGCCATCCTCCTGCTTTAGCCTCCCAGGTGCTGGGATATTGTGTCCATATTATTATTACAGATACATTTTCTATTATTAAGGATGGTATAGCTGTAGCAATTATTTGTTCTTATAGTATGTTAAGAATCAGTTTTTCTTGGACTTTTATTTTCTTTCTTTTGTTTATGGTGGCATAGTTGTTGCTTTTAGTTAATTAGTTTTTACCGTATGCCAATATCTGGTTTGTCTTTGTGTCATCAAAATTATTATGGTTCACCTTCTCCTCTCTGAGTGGTGCTGGAAATCAAGACCCCAGAAGAAGGTTGGCTGGTAAGAAGACCCTCAAATGCTATCCTGTATTGGTTGAAGAGGGGTATAATCACTAAAACATAACCAAACCCAAGAACACATCACAGGGAGATAGAATTTAACTAAAGAAATCTCCACAGTACCGACAAGAGTTTCTCTACCCTAAATGATCCTCAACCTATAGTGCAAAAACAACAGAAACATGAGAAAGCAAGGCAACAAGAACCCCTAAGTTCCCCAAAAGCTGATCTTGAGGACACTGAAACAGGGAAGCTATAGACAAAGAACTCAAAAACCAAATGATCAAAATGTTTGAAGAGATAAAAGAAGCAGCATATAAACAAATGAATGTTTAACAAGCTCAAAAAATTGAATTAAATAGGTAAAGAATTTTACCAATAAAATGTTCGACAAGCTTAAAGAAGAAAAACTAACTGAACTAAATTAAGCAAGCCAATACAAGATATGAACAATCACTTTGGAAGAAACTTAGACAGCAAAGTGGAAAAGAAAGCAAGTGGAAATAGATATGACAAACTCAATGTCTTAGTCACTTTCCTTGTTGCAGGGACAAAAATACCTAACACCTGCAACTTAAAGGAGAAAAGGTTTATTTTGGCTCATAGTTCGGAAAGTTTCAGTCCATCTTTGGCAGGCTTAAACACAGAAACAGCATGGCAGAAGAGCCTGGGTAGAAGAAAACTACTCATGCCATGGCATCCAGGAAGCAGCAAGTGAAGGAATATACACCCCTCCAGGTCATGCACCCAGTGACCAGCCTCCCCTGACCACACCCCACCTCCTAACAGCAAGTCAGCTATGGTGCCCCAATGGTCCAATCCTCTTCTAAACACCTTGCCTACGGGTGCATGAGGCTCTGTGGGGACATCTAGATATCAACCATAACACATGGGTAGCAGAGATTTGACCAATGTGAGGACAGAGGGTCAGAAATAGAAGACAAGGTGGACATACTAGATCAGTGGTAGCAAACCTATGGCCCCAGAATTTGAAAGTGGCCGGCTGAAATATTTTACAAAAGCAATCCTAGGCAACAAGAACAAAGCAAGAAGCATCACAATTCTGGATTTCAAGTTATATTCCAAAGTCACAATGATAAAAACAGGATGGTACTGGCATAAAATAGACATGCAGATCAGTGGAGCAGAATAGAGGATGCAGAAACAATGCCAGGCACATTCAGTCATCTGATCTTTGACAAAAGAGCCAAAAACATACATTGCGATAAGATAGCCTCATTAACAAATGGTGCTGGGAAAACTGGTTATCTGCATACAGAAAAATGAATCTAGAATGAATCACTATGTACTAAAATTAAAATGGATCAAAGACCTAGATATTAAAACAGAAACACGGAATCTTCTGGAAAATACATTAGGCAAAACTCTTGAATCATGGGCCTAGGCAAGGATTTCTGAACAGAATACTGACTATATAAGAAATAAATCTGAGAATCAACAAATGGGATTACATCAAATTAAAAAGCTTCTGCACAGCAAAAGAAAAAACCAAGTGGATAGACAACCTACAGAATAAGAAAAAAATTTTTGCCTGTTACTTCTTGGACAGAGGACTAGTATCTATTGGGCAAGGGGGTCCTGGGAATCAAACTCAGGGCCTTGTGCTTACTAGGCAAGCACTCTACCACTTGAGCTAAATACCCAACCCCTTTTGTTTTGCTTCTTATTTGGGGAAAGGAGTAATATCTAGAATATATAAAGAACTCAAAAAAATTAAGCCCTCCAAAATAAAATACCCAATCCCAAAATAGGCAACTGAAATGAACAGACATTTCTCAGAAGTGGTACAAATGGCCAATTAGTACATGAAAAAATGTTCAGTATCTTTGGCTATTAGAAAAATGCCAATTGAAACAACACTGAGATTTAATCTTACTCCAGTAAGAATGGTTATCATCAAGAACTCAAAAAACAACAAATGCTGGCAACATTGTGGAGAAAAACTTCCTACTATTGGTGGGAATGTAAACTACTACAACCACTGAGCAAAACTAATACAACCATTATAGAAATCAGTATGGAGATTCCTCAAAAAACTAGAACTAAAAATTTTGCTTGATACAGCTATACCTCTTCTGAGTATCTTCCCCAAAAGAGTTACAGACATCATATTACAGTGATGCATGCATACCCATGTATATGGCCTGTCCAACTCACATTAGTTAAATCTTGGAAATGGCCTGTATGTCCATCAACAGATGAATAGATAAAGAAAATGAGGTATATATTACACACACACATGCGCGCGCACGCGCGCACACACACACACACACACACACACACACAATGGAGTACCATAAAGAAGAATAAATCTGAGTTATTTATAGAAAAATGGAAATACTTTGAGACCATAATGGTAAGCAAAATAAATCAGACGCAGAAGGTTTATATAGTTTCTCTTATATGAGAAATCCAAAGTATAAATAATTTGAAGAGCAAAATAAAAGATAAACAACAGCAAACAGAGAGGGAGATCGCTTTGGATGAGAAGGGGATTTGGGGATGGAGGGAAAAGGAAGGAAGGGGAGTGAAAGAGGACATAAAAAGGACTAAAAATTCAATGTGTACATGCACCAACTCTCCAAGATGAATGTATTCATTATGTTATTATGTATTGCAAACAAGTACTAGTAAAAAAAAAGAAGCTTACACAAAGCATGTGTTACTTATATAGTCAGAAGAAATAATATGTATGAAACTAAAAAGAAACATTTACAGAACAAGCAAAGCTCTAATGGTACATGTTTCTTTCCCAGAGAAGCATACCATCCGCAAGCTGACTCTTTAAGAAAACATATGGGGGAACAAAGAAAAGGTAGTAATAACAGTTAACACTCTCTGAGCGCTACTTGCCAAGTCTTCTTCTAGATAATTTACATGCATTAACAAATTTATTCCTCCAAACAACCAACTCCATTATCCCCATTTAATGGATGAGGAAACTGCTTGAAAGATTTAATAACTTGCCCAAGGTTACCCAGCAAATGAGTAGCAGAGTTCAGAATCAAAACCAGACCATATAGCTTCTGCCTTATATTCTAAATCACATCATACAGCCTCTGGAGAGCCACCTGGAACCATAAAAAAAAGTTCATTCCAACCCTGCCACAGGGTTGTAAGGTTTCAACACAGTACCTATGTTGTTTATTCTCCAGACTGATCCGGACCTCAAAAAAAGGAAGTGGGTAAAAAAAAAAAAAAAAAAAGGAAGTGGGTCTGCTGCTAGCCGTTGGAGTAGGGAGGGTTGCTTTACTCAGTATCTATGGCTATGGATGGAAACAGCCCTAGCACTGGAAAATCAGGAAGGCAACCTTCTCCTAAGTCTGGACAGCCACATTCTCATAATGACAGTAGCCAAACCCCTGGAGAGACTTGAAGCATTCTGATTCCATTTCCTGATCTGGTAAGTAATAATTCTTCCCACTTAAGGGCTAGCTCAGCTATTAGATCTATTATGAGATTATTAGATCTCATAATCTTGGTGAGAGGGGATGACTTCAGAAGGACATCAAGAAACTAACCAAGAAAAACTAAAAGTTCCTCCCCACAAAGCAACCAGAGGGATTGATGAGGGACCCAGACCACCCGAGAGAACAAAACTCCACTGACAGGCAACTCTGCTTCTGTAAACTGCTTGCTACAGAGGTAAGAAAATGGCTGACACTGATCATAAACCACCAACCATGCCTACATATGTGCTACAAGATAAGCAGACTCAGCTCCTGCTTAGAAAGCCCCACTTCCTGCTTTTGAGGCCTTTTAACTGTCCCACTTATCAAATTTCAGCGGGAGGGCTTGGACAGGAAAACCCCGCAGAAAACTCAAACTGGAAGAAAAGCGTTCTATATAAACCTTGCACTCTCTGTGCTCTGGGCTCAGACTTCGGAGTGCTAACTCCTCTGGGTCCATCCATGTTAAATAAACCTGAGTTCTTCAACTCTCTGAGTGGTGCTTGGTTTCTCGAGGGTCGATTTCTGCAACGGGATCTTTTAAAAAATAGAAAACAGGGTTGGGTATGGTGGTGCTTGCCTGTAATCCCAGCACTGGAGAAGCTGAGGCAGGAGGATTGCCACAAGTTCAAGGCCAGCCTGGGCTACATAGTGAGTTTAAGGCCAACCTGAACTACTACATAGAGAGACTCTGTCTTTAAAAAAAAAAAAAAAAAAGACAAATCTTGTTACTCCCTTGATTAAAAGCTGAGAGTGGCCTCTTGTTACCCGTAGAATAAAATCCAAATATAGGTTACCTGGTCTCCAGGTGCACTGACAACTTCCTCAACCTCATCTCTTGTTAATCTCTCTGGCTCAGCCCACTGTGGCCCACTGGCCTGTGGCTGCTTTGGTGACTGGTCCAGTTTGTCCTATTTTAGAGCCCTTTCGCTGGCTGCCCCCTCGGCCTGGAAAAATTCTAGCTGAATGTATGCATGGCTGACTCCTCCTCTACTTGCACTAGGCCAGAATGGCTGCTTTCCAGAAAAGTCTCTGAAACTTACCCATCTAAAGAAATCTTCTATACTGTAATCCTGTTTTTTCATAACACTTATTACTGACTTTTGAAAATAGCTTTTTGAGATATAATTCAAATTATCACAAAATTCACTCAAAGTATACAATTCAATATCTTTTCGTAAATTCACAGAATTTTGCAAGCATGTCCACCATCAATTTAAAATTATCTTCCTCACTCCCTCCTGGAAAAACCCCATACCTATTAGTCATCACTCTGCAGTTCTCCCTAATCCCATCTCACCCAACACTAGGCACCTACTAATCTACATGCTGCCTCTATAAATCTGTTGTAGTTGGAACATTTTGTAGAAATGGAATCATGTAATATGCAGTCCTTTGTGACCGGCATCTTTGACTTAGCATGTTTAATCACTTCATCTATGTAACTTCCAAACACACTGAGTTTCACAGCATGTATCAGTAATTCATTTCCCTTTACTGTCAAATAATGTTTTATTATATGATGTAACACATTAACACTATATTTATCCATTTATCAGCTGATGGGCATTTCTTTGGGACTACTATGAATAATGCTGCTATGCACATTAATGAACAAGATTTTTTTTTTTTTTTTTGGTTTTGTTTTGTTTTGGTTTGGTCTTGCCATGTTCAAGGCTGGCCTTGAACTCACAAAGGAGCCCAGGCTGGCCACAAACTCATGGTGATCCTCTTGCCTCAGCCTCCTCAAGTGCTGGCATTACAGGTGTGCTCTGAACAAGTTTTTGTATGAACATATGTTTTCACTCTTCTTGGGTGTATATACCTGGGAATAATTGCTGGATCATATGTTAACTCCCACCTGCAAGACCACTAGAGTTATTTCTCAAAGTGGCTGGATCAACTTTACATTCCCCTTGGCAGTGTGTGAGGGTTTCAATTTCTCTACATCCTTGTCAGCATGTTAGTATCTGTCTTTTTGATAAGAACCATCTCAGTGAGTATATTCTCTCATATCTTCTTTGGACAGTTGTCTTTTCTCTACCTTTTAAAAAATGGGTTATATTTTTATTATTAAACTCTAAGAGTTTTTAATAAGCTTGTTGTTGAGTTGCAAACATTCTGTATATATTCTAGACAAAAGTCCCTTATCAGATATGTCAATTATAAAGCTTTTCTCCTATTCTATGGTTTGTCTTTTTCACTTTCTTTGAAGCACAAAAAGTAATTAATTTTGATATACTGACTTTTAAAAATTAATTTTGGATTAAAAAATAAGCCATGTAGGAATAAAGCCCTATCTGTCTTGTTCACCACTGTATCCACATAGTAGGTACTCAAGACATTTTTGAATAAATAAAATTTTAAGGCCAGAAGAAGTACATGCTGGGAAAGGTTGTAAGAGAGGACTTCTTTGCCAGGAGGCAGAAATGAACAGGATGACAACCCAGAATTATTTCTGGTCTAGAGTTCTATTAGAGAAAATATGGAGCATGGGGAAAAGTATGGAGGGTTCTTAAGTGGATCATATCTGAGAAGCATACACCATCATTCATAGTCAACGTCCTCATTTAAATGCTCAGGCAGTCATCCTCTTTTCAGTCGCCCTGGAGAACGGAAGACACAATGGCTTGGAACAGGCAACCCAGACAGAGGGGCCCAGCCGCAAGAGGGAGGCTTTCTCCACAGTCCTTAGCTCAGCAGAACATCCCTCAGGTGGGCTCTAAGCTCCTGTTTTTCAAAACTGCTAGGGCTTATGTGTCAATGTGAGTGGCAGGCAAAGGTTTTTCTGCGGGAAAAAGAGAGGTAAAAGCTGGCTCCTTACTTTCCTCACCTAGTCTTTGCCAAGAAAAACAACAAAAATATCTGAACGGCTGAATGTCCAAGCCAGGGTGCCTTGTCAAAGTACTTTAGGAATCCCAGACTTGACTGCCCAGGGAGGCACTTTGCCAGCCACGCAAAAAGGCTGGAAGTACAGTATGTGAGCTCAGGGCTGGCTGAGTTCTGAACAAGATAGATAATTTGTACAACCAATCTGCTCTGAGTCCCAGGGCAGGGGGAAGGGTAACCTACCACGCAAGCAGGGGTCCGGAACAGAGATGTGGGAGTTTGTCAGCTGCAGCACCAAAGAAAAGGGCCTGCCCTTGCATTCCTTGACTTCCACATCACCTCCTTTCCCCTCCCAGTGCTGGGAATTGGACCCAGGGCCTCCTGCATGCCAAGCACATGCTCTCCCACTGAGCTACACTCCCAGCCCTTTGTCACCTTTTACGACAGCAAAGAGACGGAAGGGAGAATTTCTGAGGCTCGTGCACACACACACATACACACATGCATGGAGTTGCCTCTAGGAGGGTAAATAAATATTCATGAGCAGTTCAATATGTGAAAAGCAAGGACAGAGGATGACAAATGGTGCCAATTAGAAAGAAAGTGTGGTATCTATTTTTAAAGTGACTGAATAAATGATAAAGGATTTCTTGCTAAAAATACTGTGTCTGACCCCTTATGGCAGAGTCCCTCTCCTGCACTTGGTGACAAGAGGCAAGCTTTCCTCCCAGTCTGGCAGGTCTAATGCTGCCATGGCAGCCTCACATTTGCTCCACAGGTTCACATGGGATGCCTGTCTACAGCAATAAGGAGTTTTCTTATGAAAAGCCTCCCAGCTCCAGGACTACATGCCTGAGGACACTCATATTCTCAATGGTCCCTCTAAAGAAGGCCTGAGTGACGAGTGGGCAGAGTGGATGATTCCACTACAGAATTCAACCACAGAGGTGGCCAGCCTGGGTTTACATAGTGAGCACTATACAGCAAAATCTTGCCTCAAAAACAAAACAGAACAAAACAAAACAAAACTGAAATACACTGTATCAAAAAGAAGAGAACAAATCACTATTCTCCCCAGAAACAATCAGAGTCCATCACATAAAGGCAGTGTTTGTCAAGGGCCACTTTATGGGACTAGTGAGCTAATGAAATCAAGACTGTTTGTCTGTCTCTCACCCCATCCCCATCCCTTGTGTGCACACTCTCAACATTTATCATCACTTGGCATGGCACCATGCTAAAAGTTGGCTTTCAAGTCACTCAGCCTGGTTCACATCTTCACTCTAACAGTCTAGCTGTGTGCCCCTAGGCAAGACCTGAACTTCCCCAAGCCTCAGTTTTTTCATGCATAAAATGGAAATAGTAACCATACTTCATAATAGTATTTACTTGGCCAGATCCAATGAGAAAATGTAGTAAGTCTCCTAACTCAGTGCCTGACATATTGTAGGTACCCTTATTTCTAAACATTCTTCCCATCTTGGTCTAGACTTTAAACATTTTGAGGGTAGAAAATGTGCCAAATATATTTTTCTATGCTCTGAGGGCACAGCAGAGTTGCAATTCAGTAAACATTTGTCAAATGAGCGGGCTCCTCCAAGCCTCTGTGCTGCCAAATGGATCTGTCTGGTTCACAGGCCCCTGCTGAGTTTATTCCCACAGGACCCTCCTAACCTCACGGGAGGCACACAGGGAAGGCCCTCCCCACAGGAGAAAAAGGGGAGAACCAACTGGAAAACTAACAGGCATAGGCAGTATGTGTAGCTCTCCAGAGCAGTAGCCTATTGATTTTCAAGTGTCATTATTAATAACAACAACTGGCAGAGATAGAACATGTCTCTTCCAAAATAATCACAGCATCTTATAGGGATACCTCATCTCTTTCTCTGTGGCTCCAGGGAACAGGAGAGTATTTTCCACTTCCAAGTAAGGGCATGAGAGGCCAACGGGTTTAGCCAAGGTCACTGTACAAGTCAGTGGGACACTGGCCCTTGGGTTCCTCAGCATTCCTGGGCCCAAGGGCCTCCCCAGTGTGGTTGTTCAGGGATGTTTAGCGGAAAAGGTTACCTGTTAACAAAACACCCATAGAAGTGAATGGCATCAAGTACTATTCCAAAAAAATCCTTCTCAGAGGGATACCCTTAGCCATGACTGCTACTTGCCTTAGTCCTCCCATTCCTGCTTATCAACAAGAATCACATTTGTCTAGCAGGGTAGAGGACCGAACTCCACATGGAAAGGGAAGTAGGGCAAGGACAAATACATTCTTATTCCATAAGACACAGAAGCCAGGCACTGTGGTACACACCTATAAGTCAAGCTATCAGGAGGCTGACGCTGCTATGGGCAGATCATAAGTTCAAGGACAGCCTAGGCAGTTTAGTGAGACGCCGTCACAAAATTTAAAAATAAGCTAGGTATGGTGGCACACATCTGTAATCCCAGCACTCAGAAAGCTGAGGCAGGAAGAACACTGAGAGCTCAAGGCCAGCTTGGGCTACATAGTAAGTTCAAAGTCAGCTTAAACTACATAGCAAGACCCTGTCCGAAAAAAATACTACAAAATAAAAAGGGACCAGATGTGGTGGTGCACATCTGTGATCCCAGCATTTGCGAGGCTAAGGGAGGAGGATCACCACAAGCTCAAGACTAGCCTGAACTACACAGTATCACTTCTTGGCCTTTTGGCTAACATCAAATATTGTATCTGAACAACATAGTGAGACCCCCCCCCGCAAAAAAAAAAAAAAAACAACCAAAAAAATACAAAAATAAATAAATCAGATCGACACAAAAAGGAGATGTGTATCAAGTTGATTTCTGTCCTGCTACCTCCTATTCTACCCTAATGAGTCTCCAAGTTCCAGCTTTCCCCACGGAGGAGACACCTATATACCCAAGCACAAGAGGGAACTCTCCCCTAAGAGGAAAGAGGAATAGGGAGGCCTGGCAGAAACTGTGAATAAGAATGACAGTGATGTCCAAGCAGACAGAGACAGCCTCTCATGTGAGATACAAGCCCAGTTATCATCTACAAACCAAGGATTAGTCCTAACCACCCCCAGATAAGAACATCCTCTGCTGGAAACAGCTCAGGCAGCCATCATGCTGGTACTTACCCTTCCCACAGCTCTAGGTATTAGACAGGTGAGAGAGGATAGCCATGAGTAGTGTGTGTCATCCTGGAGGCTAAAATAAAAAGCTTTCTGTCATACTGAGCTATGTTGAAGAATTAATAAAAGTGACTAGAATGCTCCCCTGGCCCGAGGACAGGTTCCAGCTGAGTCCAGGAAATCAAAGTCTAAGGAAGACATTGAATAATGCCTCCTCTACCTTACATAACCAACAGGGTAAAGTGGCTAGCCTGTCCTCTGGTCACTGAATAGAGCAGCAGCATGTCCAGGACTCCAAGGCAAATAGTGCTTAAGCAGATGGGTGCTAAGATCCAAGCTCAAGTACCCTGGATGCCAAGGATTACATACTCCCAAACAAGACTGCTACTGCACCATCGACTGTCTCTGCCATCCCCTACACTCTTGAGGCTCTAAATTCCACAGAATCAGGCACACCCCATGACTAGAATTGCCCTGCTTCCTGTCATCACTCAAATCCAGACAAGAACAAGGGAAAACCTGAGAACTACTCGCTCTTGGGGGGCTTAGGTAAAGGTGTAGCAGGGAGACAACTGAGACTGAGATAAAAAAGAAGGACATGGTGCTTGGAATGAAGCCTGTATCCGGCACAGGGAGATTAGATTTCTCAGGTGCTATTCTTCACAAAGGGGACATGAGCAAAAGAGGCAAATTAAACTCCTTTGTGTCTGACACAACGATAACAGAGGAAACTACAGGTGGAGCAGCTATTGAGGCCACAGTAATGGCAGGACAGGGCAGTGTGGAAATGGGGAGAAGACAGCTGGCTCAGTTATTATCTCTGTAGTGGTATGAGGGTGTGATATGGACCTAGGTTTCACCATCTCTGATGTGGGATTAAAAAACCCTCACCTTCCCTCAAAGACAGTGCCTGTATGTTAAATCTGGAGAGTGCCAGAGTTGAAAAAGGTCAACAAGGGAGGTTTTGGGGTCCCCCTTTTTCATTTCTTTTCCTTTTTTCTTTTAACCTCCTTCTAAGATGCTTTGCTGTATTGGTTTCCATCTAGGGATAAGTAAGATCCCTTGATTCCCACTGACCTGCCTGGTTAGCAATTCAACAAGAAAACACCTCCCATGGCAAAATGAAAGTAGACTTCAAGCCACTTTCCTTCTGGCTGACTCCCATGTAAATGAGTTGCCTGCAGCCCAACTCACAGGAGCTTAAAATGGAAAAATGAAGAGGGGGGAAAAAGCACAGTTCAAAGGTAAGGGTGAAATTTGCCTATCACATAAGCTTTCTATGGGCCTATACCCAGCATGCTGTCAGGGGCATGGCATGGCCACAGCCCTTGAAAGATAACTAGTGGCAGGCTTCTCAAGCCAGCAAGAGCCTCAAACCAGCAAGATTTTTCTTTGTTTGTTAACAGAGAGGGAACTAAAGTCCCAGAGAAATAAAATGACAGTATCAATGAGCAGTTTGTAGACCTGAGACTGTCCCTTGTGTCCACACTCCTGAGTTCTGGGCAAGATCACAGTCTCTCAAGGATAGGCCCCCTGCCTCACCTTCCATCCCATGACCATGGTTAGAGGGCAGTGGTGGTAAGGCCCAGGGAGAGAACTTGAGTTTCCTCCCTCAGCTCCTGGGCTATTAGTGAAAGTAAAACCAAGGCTTTCTCACTCCCTGGACTATGTTCTGCACTAACAAACAGACCCCCTAGCAAGGCACCAGGGCACCCATCGTCCCAATGGACTTGGTAATTAAGCATGGGTGCAGTACCCCATAGCATCAGGCCTTCTCCCTGATTGTAGAGTCACCACAGGCAGCAGCTGCCCTAGGTTACTGTTTGATCTAAATATTAAAAAAGAACACATCCATCTATTCACTATGGAGAAAAGGCAGTCATTTCAAATCTATATATTATGCATCCCTGTCGGAGAGGGAAAAAAAGAGCAAAATTAAATTAAAATTCTCTCTGGAAGACTTCTGCCCAAAAAAGACAGAAAAGCACTCTGGAGTTACACCTAGTTCCCAACTCTGGGCAGCTTTCAGCTCCCCCTCCTCCTTCTTTCCTCTTCCCCTTCTAGCTGGACAGCTCCAGATGTGTCTGAGTTTCAATGATTTACTCTAATGATAACGCACCCGCAGAACAAATCATGGACTCTGATTGATTTAGGAGGCAACTTGAACAAATACCTGTAATCTAGTTCTAATCTTGTTTGTTTCCATTCCAATTATCCTGCATCAATGGTTTAAAAATGGGAAGCGTCTGGTGCATACATCCAATTCATTTTAATAGAGGATAAATCTGGGTTATTGTGACCCTTTCTTCTCCCAGGGCTGGGATAGCACCAACCATCTCAAGGTGCTGATTGGGCCGAATTAGCTCTAACTCTATTCAACTCTTCAAGGATTCAATTAATCATAAAGCCAATTCCATTCTGGGTTCCATCTGTCTTGCCTCCTTCAGGGACTAATAATCACTCACTGTATGTTTTTACACACTAGTTAAACTGAAATTAAGGCTGATTTCATCATGGAGCACTCAAAAAGAAAATGTATTTCTTACAGGAAAATTTCAGAGCTATTTTAATGTTCTGTTTAGATAAAGATTTTTTAAATAAACAAAATAACTTTTTAAAAAAAACTTCAGAATTCTTGATATTATAAAAAAATTCTTGCCACCCAAATCCTAGGAAAGGGGAAGCTCCTTGGAGAACCAGAAACTCCCAAAGTTGGATCATACAATAGAGAGACTCAGTCTGTCCTAAGCAAAAGTACAGTTACACAAAATATGTAAGAAAAAAAATTGAATTGATTTTTTTTGGGGGGGGTTGCTGGAGGATCAAACTCAGGGCCTCATGCTTGCTAGGCAAGCATTCTACCACTTGAGCTAAATCCCCAACCCCCGATATATTAAGAAATCTAACTAGTCATCATCCTGGGACTGGTAAATTTAATTTAAAATTAGAATTACTTTTATTTTAAATTGCCTATTCAGGAAGGGAAAATGGATACCATATTGCTTTCAGCATTCATGACCTCTGGAAGTCTCTGGCAATCCTTGAGGAGTCTAAGCCCTCCCAACTCCTCTAAAGAGCAAGAAATATAGCTTTTGTCTTCTGTAAATAGTCTGGGTCTCCCAGAAGCATTAAAGCAGCTGCCCTGGCAAACACGCAGTATAGGGTTCTCTAACCTAGCCCCAGCTCATCCCCCATCACCCTGAGGATCGTCTCTTCACCAGGAACATAACCATGAAAAGGGCCACAACTCAGCCAGTTGGCCACCTGTGTTCCAAAGCATTCCTGACTTGTCAGCAGGTTTCAATAGGGAAAATGCAAATAGCTGAGTTTTCTATTTTTACTTTTCATAGTTGCAAAGTCAAAGCATTTGGGCCTCTCCAGAGTCCAAAATTCCTAGGGGCCAGAGTTTACCTAGCACAGATCCTTCCTTACTCCTTGGTTCTTACAAAATGGTCCCAGCACAGTGGAGGGAGTGACACTGCAGCCAAGGAGACCCAGAATGTTGGCTTCTTCGTTGCCTTAACATCTTTTAAACTAAAATTTAGAATTACACAAACTTGCAATCAGAACTAATGACATAGTCATTCCAAACTTAATATCAAAGATGTTTTGTGAGTCATACTGGCTCTAAAAAGCCATCATAATCACATCTTAGACATGACAATCAAATCCTTCCTTCATTTGACAATAAATTTCGCCTAGTTGCAAGTCTAATTAATTGGAGCACTGTCATCTTTAAACATGGGTCAATGCAAGCATTTTCCCAAAAGCTTTCACCTGAGTCATTTTACAACGATTAAAAAATAAAAAAGTACCTCCTAAGAAGCTCTTTATGGACTGATAAAGAATGATGTTTAAGATATACTGTTAAATGGAAAAAACAAACTGTAGAATCACATATCTACTTCTCATGTACAAACGGGAAAAATGAATATAGTTGTATTTACTTGAATATGCATAGACTTCTCTAGCAGTAACTGGCGATACTGGCTGCTTTAAGGAAGGGAAATAGGGTGGACTCTGTATAAGACACCCATTGTCCCAGCAAGCTTGGTAGGCCCTCAACAGCTTCTCACCTTTGCAAAAGGGGAAACCACAGCTCATTTAAGTCACATTCACAATGAGTTACAGGGCTGAAGGGAGAGGCTTTATGTGAACCTTGCAGGAATACATCACTTCAGATCCAGCAGTTGTCTGACTTGGCAGAAAAATGCCACCTGAATGCCACATCTTAGCCCCCAAACTCAAGAGCTTCTGACTCATCTTTTCATTCTGGCTTCCAGCTGGCTCTATGGTCCTGAACAAATCACTTCAGCAGAGGCACTGTGTGGGATGTGAGGCTCCTCCTCCCAGCCACTAATCACTGTCCACAGCTCTCGGGCAAGAGCACCTGTGTAACAGGGTTTTGAGATTAAGTGTCATGGGTATGCATCAGGGCTTGCCTATTCCTGTCCTCTCTTCCTGGTTGAGAAATGCACTGCCAATTTATTCCTGGGCCTGCATTCGGCTTGGCCTTTGTCTTTCTTTTCATTTCAGCACCCAGCCCACTTACCCAAAAGAGTTTTCCAAGACAGTGAGTGGTGTGAAGTCACTTGTTCAGAGTAAAGGCACCAGACCCAAGCGTGGTGGTGTATGCCTGTAATCGCAGCACTTGGGAGGCTGTGGCTGAGGCAGGAGTTTGAGGCCAGCCTGAACTACATAGTGAGACTCTGTCTCAAACAAACAAACAAACAAAACAAAACAAAAAAAACAAAAACAGAGTAAAGGAACCAAAGTGATCACCAGAACTCCCAGTCTAATGCCAAACAAACCCTACTGGGACAGTTTTTAGTCTCAATTTCTTGCCATGAGAATCAAAATGACAGGGTAAACACAGAAGGTGACTTGGGGAGGGTGCCTGGGAATTGGTCAAATGGTTTTCATTTTATTATTCATAATCCTTCCAAGTGATTTGTTTAAAGCCTCTTTATCCTTCCCATTTTGAGGGTGTTGTGCAAAGGGAAGGGTCTGGGAAAGTATACAGCCCAACCCATTCTGCACTTTCCAGTCAGAGAGAGCAGGAAGGCCTGAGACTGTTTCTTTCTGGCATAGTGGCCAGATGCTCTATCTAGATGGAGGTTGGGACATCATGGTCCAGCTATACAACTTTCCCGGCAGCCTGGCTGAAGTGGCAGTGGGATCAAGGCAACTGATTAAATGCAGAAATAAAAGCATAGAGAAAATGGGATAGAAATAAATTAGCTTTAAACCTCAAGGTTCTGTAAGCAAGTGAAGTACAAAGGGGGCAGGGAAGCAGCCTGGAAAGTCAGTCTTAGAGATTTCTCTGAAACAAAGGGATTATGGATTGCACAATATGAGGAAATCTTTCTGTTCCGCAGCCACATGACAGCTTTTTTTTACTCAGTGCAGTTCATTAAACACTTTGCACACATTCAAAGATAATGCAGTGCAGCCAACTTCCTGAAAAAGCCCCAAGACTCTGCTACTGGGGCTTCTATCCAGGCAGCACAGGGCTGCAAGCCATGGTAGTCATCAGTAGGGCACAAGGGTAAATAATTCCTGCCATTTTTCAATTATTGCCCTCTCCTTAGCTTTTATGGATTCTCCTCTTTAAGTAATGGACTACTGTTCACAGCAGAAGACAGGCTGGGAGAAAAAGATGCTAACTGATCAGAATTCAATAAACAAAACATTCAAAAGTACTCGACAGGAGGGAGAAAACATGGGAAGTACCACTGAAAAGATTCCCCATCTATGGTTTGTGACTTAAACACCATAGCAAAACCACTCAGAAGGGGCTTGATTGTTTAAAAAAAAAAACAAAAAAACACAAAAAACAGAGTAAGACAGTTAAACACATGCTCATTCCAGTTGAAACAAAGCTATTTCTGGGAAGTTTGGTCAGAGTTTTTTCAGGGTTTGCTGCCCATGGGCAGAAGCATCTGAGTATGAGGTTGCTAATGAGAAATCATTCTAGTTAGTAACCACCGGACACTTCCTAATGCTTAAGAAAAGAATGGAAAGGAAACAATGTACAGAACAGAATTATCAAGCCTCACCCTGACCACCAGTCCAGTATGGGAGCTAGCCTGAATAAGGAGATCTTGCCATAAACACCAATTCTTCTATCCCCACATCACTCCCTATATCCTCCAAAATTAGAGCCAAGAGCTTGTGTAACTGATGAAGACAAACATGAGGGACCCCATTCAAGACCCTCAGAGGGATGTCCTTTTCTGTGCAAGTCTGTTAGCTCTTCAAACTATAGAAAGAACATGGTTTTGACATCTGGGCTTAAAGTGTAACCTTCCCACAAATTGTGTGCCTTTGGGCAAACACCGTTCTCTGAAAAGCCAGAATTCTATTACTAACTCTGAGTTGTTGTAAGGATTAACATGTTCACTGGGCCATAATTCATATGCCTTGCCGCTGGGTGGCTTGAACCATTAGTAGTACACATGTGACTGTCCTATCAGATACCTTATTAATTTTATGAGCAAAAAGACAGATAAAAGTGATTAGATCCATTTGTCCCACAAGTGATACAAACTGTCTGATGGGACAGTCACACTTGTACTACCAGTGGTTCAAGCTGGTGAGAACATGTTAAATTAGATATTATATGAAAATCCCAAACCCCTGCAGGATCCTTTAATACATGTCATAATCACAGCACATCTGGTTCAGGTTAGTCCTCTCTGATGTGCTCTGTAAGCCCTGTCACTCTACAGATACAAAACTGATGCCAAAATGTTACTATAAGAGTGCTGAGGTGTAGCTTAACACCTGCGAGGCCCTGGGTTCCATCCCCAGCACAGAAAACAAAAACAAAAACAAATAACCTCCCACGCCAGAAAAAAACCCACCACAATAATAAATATATGGTATTCGATAAATATGTACAGGGCTGGGGATTTAGCTCAGTGGTTAAAGTGCTTGCCTTGCAAGCACAAGGGCCCGAGTTCAATCCCCAGCACCAAAAAATAAATAAATAAATAAATAAATAAATAAATAAATAAATAAATAAGTAAGTAAGTACAATTTTTATGTGTCAATTGAAAATATATTTATAAAAAGTGGGTCAGGGGTGCAGCTCAATAGTAAAACATGTGTTTATTTATCATGTGTGAGGCCTTGGGTTCAATCCCCAGAACTGTAAAAATGATCAATAAATAAAATACATTAACACACATACATGGCTGCTATGTGGTGAACAGGTTTACTACAGCGGGCCTTTCCACCATTCTGTTTCTGCCTTGGATCCATCCGATCATGGACTGAACAACTGAAACTGTGAGCCAAAATAAACCTCTCCTCCTTTAAAGTGTGAGTGTCAGATACTGTGTTTCAGTGATGGGAAGTGACTAGTAGAGTAATATATAAATAAATTCACAAAGAGAAGTCATAAGGAAAGCATATAATATGGTCATCTTAGTAGATGGTAAAAGGTATAAAGTTGGACACAAACGTCTAATAGAGACCCTGATGAAAATGAAATTGATGTATGTATACTTAACTTTAACATATCTATTTATACATACATATATAATTAGAGATAAAACATCTAAACATATACAATCAAATGCCAATACCATCCATGATCATGAAAAACCAAAATCATTCCTCTCAAAAACATACAAATAAACTGGATGTGGTGGTGCACACCTGTAATTCCAGCACTTGGGAAGCTGAGGCAGGAGGACTGCTGCCAGTTTGAGGCCAGCCTGAGATACATAATGAGTTCAAAGCCAGCCTGAACTATATAGCGAGACCCTGTCTCACACCTCCCCCAATACAAATAAAAGTATTTGTATTGTTAATAAATTAACATCTATTTCTTATTTTAGGGAAAAGAAGTTTATCACTGTTTGCAGGCATAATGACCATGCAAACAAAAAAGTAAACTGAAATGATACTATAAACAATAAGATGGTTCAGTAGGGTAGCTAGTAATATTTAAAGAAAACAAACTCTCATTTCCAACAATGGTAAGTTACATTATTCAGACTTATCTTTTGAAAACCAACAAATAAGCTGAATAAAATATTTTTTTAATTTCCTTAACAGCAACAAAAAGCAACAAGATAGGAACTACTAGGCCAAAAACTAAGGAAGAGAGGGAACCTGGAGAAGTAACTACAGTCCTGAAACCACTCAGGCCTAGAGTATTCACAGATTCAGGCAAATGCAGTTTTCAGTTTTGGCAGCTGGTTGGGAAAAGGAGACATAAGCCAAAGACAAAAGCTACCCAAAATGTTAAAACGGCAGTCTCGGAGAGAGAGGAATGAGAAAGAAACAGTTAATATTTGAAGAGCTAATGCCTGAAAATATTCTAGGACAAATGAAAGACATAAATTTAGATTGAATAAACTGAACAAACTATAAGCAGAAAAAACTGTTCTTTAAATACACCACACATATATCATGAAAAAGAACAGAAATCATAAAAGAAATATTAAAAGCAGATGGGCGAAAAGATTACTTTCAAAAGAATAACCAAAGTTATTACATCTAAAGTTGGTGACGGCTAACTTTTCAAAAGCAACAATAGATAGCAGAACAGAATGTGTATTTAATTTGTTGAAAGCAAGCAAATATTACCATGGAATTCTACATCCAGAGAAAATATCTTTTCAGAATAAGTACAAAACTAAGACATTTTAGGTAAAAACTGAAAGTTTGACATCTTACATAATGTGTGTATATACAAACAAGTTTATGTACAGATGTATTTATACATATATGTACATACATATGAGATATAGTTATATACATGTTTCCTGATTCACGATAGAGTTAGATCATAAGTTGAAAATACTGCAAGCAGCAAATGAATTTAAGACACCTAATCTGCTGAACATCACAGGCTAGCAACACAGTAGGCTGGAGAGTATTGGCTGTTTTCCCTTATTAACTGTATGGCTAACTGGAGCAGTGGCTTGCTGCTGCTGCCAATCATCATGAGAGAGTACTGCATCACAGTTTTCTAGTGAGGAAAAAAAATTTCACGAGTCTGGATATAGTGGCACATGCTTATAATCCCAGCACTCTGGGAGGCTGAGGCAGGAGGATCACAAGTTCCAACTCAGCCTGGGTATCTTAGCAACCTAGTGAGATCCTGTCTGAAAAAAAAAAAGTAGGTGGGGGCTGGAATGTGCTCATTGTGAAGGTGTGGATTCAATCCTTAGTGTCACCAAAAAGGTAAATAAATAAAAATATGAAATGTGTTTTCTACTCAATGTATAATGCTTTTACACCATCATAAAGTCAAAAAAATCCTAAATCAAACCATCATAGCTATATGATAATCTGTACATATGTAGAAAGACTAAGTTAGGATGAGATACTTCACCCTAAAAGTATGAAATATACATTCTTTTCAGGCACATGTAAGACAGTCACAAAAACTGAATACATACTGTATTAGCTTCACATTAGTATAATAAAATACCTCAGGCAATTAACCTATGGAGATAAGAGGTTTATTTTGGCTCATGGTCCATGATCAGCTGGCCCCAGATGTCAATGGAAGGGACTGTGTGGTGGAGCAAACCACTCACTCCAGAGCCAGGAAGCTCAGAAAGTCTGAGAAACTGAGCCACAATCCCAGAAATCCAGAATATGCCAATGACCTACAATCCTCCCAGAAGGCCTCACCTCTTAAAAAAGTTCCACCTTCTTCCAACAGTGCTATCCACAGACCTCACCTTCAATGCACCTTTAGGGGATGCTCAGCCAAACTGTGGCAAATACTAACCAGGCAGAAAGTCTAACTGATTTTGAATACTAAAATAATAATTAAGCTGGGCTTGGTGGCACACACATGTAATCCCAGCACTCGGGAGGCTGAGGCAGGAGGACTGCTACAAGTTTGAGGCCAGCCAGGACTACACAGTGAGTTCAAGTTCAGCCTGAACTGCACAGCGAGACCGTCTCACAAAACAAAAATAAATAAAACAATTAAAAGCCTTTCTCTGACCACAACCTAGATGTCAGAAACAAAAACATAATTAGAAGCTTTCCATTATATTTAGATATTAAGAAATACAATTAAATATCAGTCAGCAAAACCACAGTTGAACTTTAAGTATTTTCAACTGAACAATAATCAAGTACTACATATCAAAACTTGGGATACAATTAAAGCAATAATAGAAGGAAACTCCTATAAATGAAAAAGCTATTTACCATTAAAAATATTATTAATATGATAAATACATTAGTCATACTGAAGAAAGAAACAGTTAACTAGAAAATAAAGTTAAAAAAAATCATCCAGAAGAAGAGATGAAGATATAAATAAAAAGGAGAGCAGCTTTTGTGGTTCTTAAGTGTGATGACTGGATTTTCATGCCACTATATGAGCTGTGCCTACCTCAAACCTTCTTACAATATCAGCACTTTACCTGTCTGATGTGAAGAAAAAAAAAAAAAGAACAGTTAAGAGATGTTAGAAACAGATGGTACAATATAATCCTCAAATAGAGAATACAGGGCAGAGCCAATGAAATGCACAATGCTGGTAATAAATGAGAAATTTCCGTAATTAAAGTCTGTAGTTTAAAAAAGTACATTGATAGCCAAAGAGGATAAGTTAAAATAAATCATACATAGACATTAAAATGGTAAAATGTGACTATAATTAAATATAAATGAAAAACTTTTAAACAATCATGGAAACCATAGAAGGAAAAATGGGATTAAAATAGCAATAGAATGGGATTAAAAGAGCAACAGAATTTTCATCAATAACAATATATACCATGAACATAACTAGATAAACTATCACCTCCATACCACCTCCATATTATCAGGAGAGAGGGCAAAATGACAAAACTATTAGGAAAAAGTAAAAAAGCTGACCACCCCCAAACATTTGCTCAAAGAATTACTAGGAAATTGAACCTCAAAAGGAAAATAGGCAAAAACAGAAACAAAACAAAACAAGTCAGTAAATACGAACAAGTATGAACCATCAAATGTTGACATTAAAAAGGATAATATCCAGGCATGGTGGCACACGCCTATAATCCCAGCACTCAGGAGGCTGAGGCAGGAGGATCGCTATGAGTTTGAGGTCAGCCTGGCTACACAGTGAGTTCAAGGCCAGCCTGAACTACATAGCAAGACCCTCTCTCAAAAAATAAAATAAAAAGGAAAATAACCACTAATTTATGAAGTTGGTTAAAGACAAGGTAGAAACAAAGTACTATTCAACAATATCATGGAAAATGAAAAATGGAGAAACTGGTGTTTTTAGAGTTCCTGTAATGTTTGAAAGGCGGTAGAAAGCTTTAAACTTCAGCTGCTCAACGAAGCATGTTAAAAATTCATTGTTGAAACAGATGGCAGGAAATAATCCAAATATGTCACTAAATCACAACAAAAGGAAATGAATTTATTCTACCCAACAAAAAATAAAGACAATTGATTGGATAAACTTAAAAATCTAGCCATGCGTTGTGTAAACAAAGAGATATCCAAGATATAACAGTAAGAAAGACTGAAAGAAAAGGGGTGGAAGAAGACATAGCAAGAAAATACTAACAGAAAATTGGTCGACACATTAGTATCAGGTAAAATAGATTCTAAGGCAAAAATGACCTATTAGAAGTAAAGATGGACATAACTTGATGTAATGAAAATTTTTGTTACAAATTTCTTAGAAAATAAAATGAGGCTGCTCACCAATTAGTAAGAAAATAAGAGACATGAACACCGTATATGGAAAAGTGAATTAACTTACATAGATACATAAAGCAAAAGAAAAATTATATATGCTCATTATCCAATAAATAAAAAGCACTTATTCTTGGGCTGGGGTATAGCACTCAGAGGACATGTACAAAACTAACCACATGTGACAGGTGAAACAAAGCTAGTCTCAGCCGGGTACGGAGGCCCATGCCTGTAACAATGCAGGAGGATTTCAAGTTTAAGTCTAGCCTAGTGAAACCTTGTCTCAAAATTAAAAGTAATAGATTAAAAAAAAAAAAAGAAAGAAAAAAAAAAGGCTGAAGTGTAGCTCAGTATGAAGTCCCTGGATTCAATCCCCAGTAACAAGAAAAAAAAAGTCTCAGTACCAAAGAATTACTGTTTTACATACCATAATCTTGGCACACAATACTTAACAAATAAATACAGGAAAGGAAACAGTGTATTTGGGAAACTAAAACCACATTACTAAATAATTCATGGACTTAAAAAAAAAACCCTTTGATTTAAATTGTAGAACATTTAACTATGCTATGCATTCAACTTGAAAAGTCAGGAAAGGAAAAATGCCACAGTGAAAAAGGAAAGAGAAGAAACAAAAAAGAGCACTCATAGGTAGTTTATAGAAGAAAATAATAAAGTTATTTGCAGAAATAAAGATAGAAAACAAAGGGAAAAAAACTACTAAGTAAAACCAAAAGACTAAAAAGAGACAAACAGCAGTCTTGCAACAAATAACACAGACTCTACTCTTTCCTACCAAATTTAACAGATTTCCTTGAGAAGATATTTCTTTATTTACTGTTTTCCTTCAGGACCATTTCCAGAGTCTTTAATTGTCTGGGGAGTGGTTAGGCAAAGCTCTTCACTTGTTACGTCACAAGCTGATCTCTCCTATGTATCACTTATATTTTATGACAAGCAGTGTATTCTCTACAAAAACAGTGAGAACTCGAAGAGTTAAAAACAGACGATCTGAGGTCTGCTAGGAGGTTATGAAAGTAAAAACTTTCAAAACAGTAAGTCCATCCCATCTGTTTCACTACTGAGCTCTATAGTTCCATTCTTTCCCCAGAGAAACGAATTATGCTTTTTCCAGTAATCTCAGCCTATAAACAAGCACATAATGAAAAACGTAGCAGATGAGAAATACTTCTACCTTTGGGAAGCAGAGTTCCTCAAATGAAATACAGATGAAACCAAGAAGGAAATGTTACAGGCAACTACAGTGGGAACGAAAGTCTAGAATTGATGAAAATGACGTTAGAGCCTAGTTCTGGGGCCAAGTAACTAGGCTAATGACCCAGAACACTGCTTTCCCTCTTTCTGCCACTTCTGGTAATTTGTACCTAATCTGTCTTTTCTCTCAGTCACTTTTCTCTAAGTCACTATGGTGCCCAGGCCAGACCTGAACATATGATCTTCCTGCCTCATCCTCCCAGAGTGCTAGGATTACAAGTATGCACCACCATTCCCAGCTTCTCTTAGGATTTAGATTTTATTTCACTCTCTTCCAGGGCCACCACAAAAAAAGAATATGAAGTTATTAATTTCCCCTTGTTTGCTGAATTGAACATTTAAGGAAATGTTTAAATATTTAATCCAACATTTTCAGGCATTTCGAACCAAAGGTGTTTCTTGAGAAATATACACTGCTATAGTTAGATATAGAAATCTCCCAATTCTGCTTTGTTCTGCTACTTGCAGTTTACATTTTAATTACAAAACCAATATATACTCACTGAAGAAAAAATCAAACAAAAATGGAGTATAAAAATAAAAAGCCTCCTTGCTTTTGGTGGCTTTTCTCATCAATTTTTGGTGACTTCAGTTATTGTGTCAGACTATTTATGCTCTAAGCAGTCAAATGAAATGTACCCTCTCTAAGAAAATATGCTTATCACGGACTTGGATATCAGTACCTAATCTCACAAAGCTTTCAATTTTGTTGGGGAAATACACGAAAAAACTGGCATACAACAGAGAAGTTGATGTATCAAAGAATCAGTTTAGAAGTCCAGACAACAAATGCTAATAAGGTTGAAGATAAAGAAAAGAACTTTGTGGCTTGGGGCTATGCAGGGAAAAAATTTAAAGGAGGTAGTCAATAATGCAAACGTCTGAAGGCAGCCACAAAGAGGATGTGGGGGAGGCAGGGGCACATCACAGAGATGGATTCAAAAGAAATGCTAAAAAGACAAGTTAATTAAGCAAAGTGGTGCCTCCCTCCCCAGAATGAAGTCTTGATTTCTGTAGTACTCAGGGCAGCTGGTCAGGCTTACAGCTCATTTTCCATTTGTCATTAATTGCCATCTGAAAAAAGTAATCAGACTCTGAATGCAGTTTAAGAGCTATGGCTATCCAATTGCCTGGGCCCATTTGGTTATTATGCTAATCAATTTATTAGATACAAATGACTTGAGCACCTCCCCTGTGACTGGAGGAGTATGGGAAAATTAGCAACTGGAGACAAGAGATCAGACTAGTCCTAGGGGTCACATTTAAACTTTCATTTAAATGCTGGCATCTTCAATGTCTGACCTCATCCCAATCTCTAACCTTCTATTTTCTGGGCCTTCAGCCAGTTGGGGTAACACTCATTTCCATGGCCTTAGATTTTAAAGAGTCAAGGTGTGGTATCTAAATTATCCACTATTACATCATTAATAATAAAAACAGTACTATCCTACTCAGCAAAATTATGACAGAAGAGAGATCCAATCTCTACCAGTACTCTCTAACAAGGGATATCAATAAACAAATATGTACTTACAAATTTAGATGACTGAGATGAAGGAGGAAGGAGGAATTTAAAAGAGCTTTAAAAGATTTGAGAGGGATTTTGGGAATTTTAGTAATATGAATATATGTTCAGTTGCAAATAACAGAATAATGACTAACAGGGGTTTAAAAAAAAAAAACAAAGACATTTAATTACCTCTTAGAAGAAAATCTGCAAGTAGGTGGTTCCAAAAACACTATAGGGACTAAACTACATCATAAACCCCCCAGTTTCCTTCTGTCTTTCTCTATTAAGCAGGTTGGCTTTCTGTCTTTATGGTTCTCACCTCACTGGTCCAAGGCAGCTGCTGCTCCAAGATAACTACAATCAAGATAGGAGGAAATGGCATGATCTGTTTACCATTTTTTTCTCATAGGAGAAAATCCTTCCCAGAAGCCTTCTAGAAAATATCCTTTTATATAGCATTGGTCAGAACTGGGTCACATGCCCATCTCAAATTCAATCTACATTCACAGTTACTATGCTTAATTTAAACTATTCACTAGCATTGGAGGGAGGAACCCTCTCCCTAAACAGTTTGCTGTACTCACAACTACAAGAGTCTTTCAAGTAGAAGGAAAAAGGGACATGGTTTTGTAGGTAACAACAGTAGAAATAAAAATCTATGGGACTTGTACACCAATTTAGTGAAAAAGTAAAAGGAGAATAAAGACTCAAATATCATTCAAAAGTTTCCAGCTTGGAAACTACAAAAATCACAGTGCCAAGAATATATAAAAATAGAATATGCAAGGGAACATCTAATTTGTGAGGGAGAGAATGAGTTCAACTTTCTCCTTGAGTTTGAGGTGCAATCAGACAGTCTGGTACAAATGTACTATGAGACCTCAGAAGAAAGGCTGGACTTCAATGTAGACACTGATGTACACAAAGAGGTAGGATTTGAAACTACAGCACTAGATAAAGAGCATTAGGGGTAAAAGTAAAAAGAAGAAGGACAAGGCTGGAAGTGTCTTGGTGAGTAGATACAAATAGAAAACAATAAGAGGATAATCTTGCCATTAAAAAAAAAGGAGAGGAAGTAATACGTTATAGACACCCCGAAACCAAGATACTATAATGGCATGGCAGCCAAGAAGTATAGTTTTCAAGGGAAAGTAGTGGTCAACATTACTGACCGCTAAAGAAATGTCAAAGATGTAAAGGTACTCCTGAAATAGGATATTGGGACAGAAATCAGATTGTAGGAACAGTGGATTTAAGTACATTAACATACTATATATGTGCACTCATTTGTATTCCTTTTTATCTACTCTTTCAAAAGTTTGGAAATGATAGAAAAGAAAATATAAGTTGGCAGGTTGGAAGTGACAGCCAAGTTGGAGGTAGAATTGTGTCAGTGGATAGGTAACTTGAGTACAGCTGTGGGCTAAGAGGAAGGAGCACAGAAACAGGGCAAAGAGTAAGGAACACTGATGATAACTGAGAAAATAGGAAGACATGAAGAGGCTCGAGGTCACAATAAGGACAATAAGCACGTTCAGCAGTACACATAAAGTTGAAAAGAGAATGGAGGTGGCTGGAGAATATGAGATGGTGGAGAACATGGGTAAAAAATGTCAAGGTATCTACCAGATAACAGAAGTAACAATGGAAAAGTAAATAACAACGGAATTAAGAATGTTGTCCCCAGCAAACCCATAAAGAGCCTTCAAGAAAGAGGGCTGAGCATCATACTAAATGGGGAAAAACTGAAAGCATTCCCTCTAAAATCAGGAACTAGGCAAGGATGTCCACTATCACCCTTGTTATTTAACATAGTACTTGAAACCTTAGCCAGAGCAATTAGGCAAAAAGAAGAAATAAAAGGAATACGTATAGGAAAGGAAGAACTCAAATTATCACTGTTTGCAGATGACATGATACTCTACATTGAAGACCCAAAGAGTGCCACCAAAAAGCTCCTAGAATTAATAACCAACTTCAGCAAAGTAGCAGGATATAAGATCAACTTGCAAAAATCATTAGCATTTGTATATACCAACAATGAACAGGATGAGAAGGAAATTATGAAAACAATACCATTCACAGTTGCTTCAACAAAAATGAAATACTTAGGAATTCACCTGACTAATGAAGTGAAAGACCTCTACAAAGAAAACTATAGCACTCTGAAAAAAGAGATTGAAGAGGATACCAGAAAATGGAAAGATGTCCCTTGCTCCTGGTTAGGTAGAATCAATATTGTTAAAAAGGCCATACTTCCAAAACTGTTATACAGATTCAGTGCATTTCCAACCAAAATGCCAACAGCATACTTCACAGATCTAGAGAAAACAATCCTAGAATTTATATGGAAATGGAAGAAGCCTCGAATAGCAAAAGCAATACTGAGCAATAAAACCAAAGCAGGTTAGGTTAACCCTAAGTGTTAGATATAAGCTAACAGACAGAGGGTTCAAGGGAACAAGAAGAGGGCAAAGGGGCAGGGGAATGGGAATCCAAAGGAATAATGATATGTTAAAAATAAGAACCTAATAACCCAAATTTAAATCAGTGACACATACACTGGGTACTATAGTAATTTTATATAGTTGTGACTTACTGCTGTATGTAGGTGGTTGTTTACATTGCTCACTGTCATAACCTAAAGGTACAATTAATTGTGGTCTGTAAGCTTGTATAACTGCCTGTAAGTTTGCATAATTTCAGATAAATTTTAATAAAAATCTAAAAAAAAGAAAGAAAGAGGGTTGAAGTTATAGATAAGCATTGAAATTTATCAAGGTCTGTAGAAAAGAAAAGTGAACATTTAAGGCCACCAATGTATACAGGATATGGTTATAAGACACTGGCCAAATGGTTAAAAATTACACTGGGACCTCAGTTCACAAACTTAATTTGTTCTATGAAAAGACAGTCACATCTGTGTTTGTGTGGGAAAGATGACCACAGTCATGTCTGTTGCCCAATGTAGAGTTGGCAAAATGTTTTTGCCAAATGCTTCTGTTTTTGAACCAAATTGTTTGCAAACAAAAGTGTTTGTAAATTGAGGTGTCACTGTGGTGAAACAGTGCACAGAGCACAACTGAGGACACTAGAGTGCCAAAAAAGCATGGAGTAATGGGTGCAAGGCTAGAAGAGAGACACATTCATTCTATAAAGGGATGTACATATCCCCAAATCTGTCAGGGAGGTTTCAAAGAAGATACCAAGGAGACTGGTTAGAGCTGAATCCTGCCCTAAAGATCTGTCGTTATGGAAGAGTCTGCCCATGACTGGTAGCACATGTGCATCTCTTTTGTACTGAGTTTAGTTCCATGATATCCTGCACAATGTGGACAGTTCAAATAAAAGCATTACATTCATGAACATTTATAAGCCCATGTACTGGTACAATAATTCATGCATGTCCATATGTGAACATGAGTTATCAAAGATGGATGTAGGACACACAAAAAAGAAAGGCAGGGACATAAGAATGGCAAATCCAATGCTACCTGGGATGGGCTCACTAATTTCTTGATAGTTTAACTCCTGACAGTTAAATGGTAAAGATGTCACATAGGGAGATGAGAGGAAAGCAAAATCAGGCAGCCAGTTGGCTGAGAAGTAAAACCAAAACCAGATTACAGATTGCATGATCTCTGAAATTCACAAGGCCTTTCTGAGTCTTCCCTTACACAGACATAAAGGACTTGTCTGGGAGTCTGAGACTCCTGGTAGGTCAGACTGCAAACAGACAAACACAGATGTCATTGTGAGACGAAATCAGGTCATAAAAGCCCAATGAAAATAACTTACTAAAGGAAGAGGAACAAGGTTTTAAAAAGAAATAAGCCACAAAAAGATGAAATCTGCTAAAAGCGGCTATCCCTGTACATTCTTCTTAACCTGTCTTACACACAGGCAATAAGCAGCAGAAGATGAGTATGTGACCCATAATTGTGTGTGAATAATATTTACAAACAGTAGCAAATTATATTTCAGTGGCCATGTCAATTACATTTCTGTCATCTCTTGCTTCTTGATCTTGGAGTAATTGCTTCATGTTTAACATCAAGGAAGAGATCTCTTCATTCACAGATATGTGCGTAGAAGCCTTATTAAGTAATTAACCCAGGTAGGCAAATAAACATCCTATGGAAGCAGCAAGATTAGCACCAAGAGATGTGGTAGAACATAAACACCTTAACAGAAGAGAAAATGAGAAGAATAAAGGCTTGTACTGTAGAAAGAAATAAAAACAAGAATTTCCTCATTGTAAAAAAGGACATATCAAGACAGCTCTGGGCTCTATCTTCGGACCCAGGCTTGAGCTGGCAGGTCAGGACGCTCCCAGGCGGCCAATCCGCACCAGCTCGGCCCACGCACTGGCAGGGTGAAACTCAAATAAGGTGGGAAACATCTTGGACAGAAAGCATTTTTGCCTCTCTCCCTCATTAGTGGTTTTTTTGTTTGTTTGCTTGCTTGTTTTGTTTTGTTTTTTTTTCATTTCTCTTCTGATCCAAGCCATCACTATCTGGTAAAGCCAACAATACTCACACCACTAAGGAACTTTTAGAGACATAAAGGATAAGGAGACGTGGGTGGGCTACCAAAGATCTCCCAGAGAGCTGCAGTCTGACAACTGCCCCCCAGACTCCATGCCTGGAGGCCAGGATCAACAGAGTACCCAGCACTGACCACTGCAGACTCAGCAGGGCTAACGAGCATAGAATCAGGTTTTGGCCTGCGCCTCCCACAGAGCGGTGGCCATCTGAGAAATCTCACTATATGTGTATGTACACATAATATATGTACATATTGGTTTTGTTTCTCCTTTTACTTTCTCTTTCTCTTATTCCTCCTGTTACCTGTCTGACGCATTCTCTTGTCTACATATTCTTTCTTGTTGTTGTTTTGGTTTTTACTTTTATTGACTCCTGCCTTGCTCATATCTCTCCTTCCTCCACCAAATCCTCTGATCTTTCCTTTTCGCTTTCTCTCTCCTTTTCATTTTTCATATGAGTAAACATTATCTAGATTCTACATGGGTTGACCCACTACTCTCACCTTTCACTCTTCTACTACTCAAGTAAACTATCTACTCAAGTTTCCCGAAGTATAAGTAACATCCTATTTTAAATTTTACATCTACTAGAACTTTCTTCATTACCTCTCTACCTTTTCCTATCCCTCATTATCCCTGCTACAGGCAGGGTAAAAACCACTCTACTAACAGGATACCCACTACATACAAATTCCTGGTTTATACTGGATTCTGCTTTATAACAGTGTTGACCTTGCTCTTATGGTTACAGATACAAAGTTAATATTTACCAGAGTTGGTCAATTTCATGAATGTAATTGATGCTATTGCTAATGTCCTAGTGTAATAAGTGTATCACACAGGTTATAACCAGTTGTACTTTCTCATATGGTAATACTGTAATTATCTGAGGTGATAATCATTAACATAATCCAGGGTCTTGAGACAACCACAAAAGCCAAGAATCATATATACCTAGAAGACACTGAACGAAGAGAATTCTCCTTAGAAAGCATTGATATTTGTCTTCAAGTAACCTCCCATAATCAAAATATAAAAATCAGCACTGAAGCTAAAAGGGGGAACTACATAAAGCTACAAAGAAAATGACGAGACCCAGAAGTAAAATACATCCCCAGACCCTCAGCTCACCCAGAACAAATGCAGAGGACAATGAAATAGAGGAAACTGGAAAACACTCAACCAAACTTTCAGAAATGCTAGCAGCAGAAGTTAAAAAACAGATGGATGAGGTTATAGAGAACATCAGATTAGAAATAATTTTGGCCAAGTTAAGAAAGAGATGACAAAAAAAAACAAAAAAAAAAAATAAAAATAAAAAGAAAGAGATGACGATCATAATGAAACACCTGCTTAGTGAATTTAGAGTAGACAAAGATAAAAAAAAAAAAACAGAGGAGCTTAGAAAAAAATGGACAACTTGACCACTCAATTTAGGAAAGAAATGGAACCCATGAAACAGATCCAAGCAGATGGCCAAGAAATCAAAAACTGCCTTTCAAGTATACTCAGTCGATTAAATGGAAGCGAAGACAGAATCTCAGAACTAGAAGACAGGACTGCATTTCATGACTATGAAAAGGAAAACTTCTTACAAATAACTAGAGACTATGAGAAATCAATACAACAACTGCAAGATGATGCAAAGAAGAACAACACCTAACTACATAAAATAAATATTAAGGAACATGAAAGATCACATAAATACTAATGCAATTATAATGGGAGACTTCAATACCCCACTGTCACAAATAGACAGATCAACTAAACAAAAACTTAACAAAGAAATACCAGAACTGAATCAAATCTGCGAACAAATGGACTTAGCAGATGTATACAGAGTGTTCCACTCCACAACAAAAGAATACACATTCTTCTCAGCTGCACACGGGACATTCTCCAAAATAGACCACATACTAGCTCATAAAGCATGTTTAAGTAAATGCAAGAAAAGTGAAATTATACCATGCATACTGTCAGACCATAGTGCAATAAAACTGGAATTCAATGGTAATAGAGAACAAAAACACCACATAAACACTTGGAAACTAAGTAACATCCTTCTGAACAATAGCTGGGTCACAGAAGAAATTAAAGAAGAAATTAAGCAATTTATTCAGTTTAATGATAATGCTGATACCACATACCGGAACCTATGGGATACAATGAAAGCAGCACTACGAGGGAAATTCATTGCATTGAACTCCCACATCAGGAAAACAGAAAGACCCCAAATAGACAATTTAATGTTGAACCTCAAACATCTAGAAAAAAAAGAACAAATCAAGCCCAAAGCTCATAGAAGAGAGGAAATTATTAAGATCAGAGCTGAAATTAGTGCAATTGAGACTAAGAAAACAATACAAAAAAATCAATAAATCAAAGAGTTGGTTCTTTGAATGAATAAATAAAATAGATAAACCCCAGCCACTCTTATCAAAAAAAGGAAAGAAAAGACCCAAATCCATGCAATAAAAAATGAAAAGGGTGAAGTCACAACTGACCCTATGGAAATCCAAAGGATCATCAGCACCTACTTCAAGAACCTCTACTCAAACAAGATGGAAAACACTGAAGAAATGGACAGATTCTTAGAAACATATGAACTACCAAAACTGAATCAA
>PVJO010015495.1:0-44838 GCA_004026905.1 Hystrix cristata
TGGCACTCCTGTGGCCTGTCCATAAACCACGCTTAACGTGTGGGTGCCTTGGTGCAGGTTAGTCTGCTCTGGAGATTGAATCCAGGGCCTCTGCGCTAAGCTACATCCCCAACCCCTTTTATATTCTATTTTGAGTCAGTGTCTTTCTCTAAATTGCCCAGGCTGGGATCAAACAAGCAATCCTCCTGCCTCAGCCTCCCAGAGTGCTGGGATTACGGGCATGCACCACTATACCTAGCTACCTTCCAGCTCTTTCTGCATCAGAACCACCTGGCAAACATCCAAAAAATGTAGATGCTCGGGTCCCAACCCCAGAGATTCTTGTTCAATGCTTCTGAGCTGAAGTTAGGTATGGGTTGGGTTTGTTATGTTTTTAACAGCCTTCCATCTGACGTACAGTCAAAATTGAGGACATCTGACCAGAATAATTACAATCATCTCATTCATATAGCCAGGTAGAGGTAGTTGGGGTTAGTGCTGGCCAATTACATGTGAGGAGACAGCACTTGAGGGCTCTAGCCCTCTAGTGAAGATCTCTGGAGGTGGGTGAGGCCTGCACATTGTGGCAGCCGTCTTGTGATGATGAGGTAAGCAAGCTGGTCTGCAAAGATGACAAATCCCAAACCAAAACGCCAGGAGATGGAAAGAAACTGAGTCCTAATGGCATCGCCGAGCTACTGACTCAACCAAACCCAACCCCCACGCTGTCCACCTACACACTCTGAACTTCTTTTTGAAGGAGATAATGACATTTCTGTGCTTTGCCCCAAGTCCATTTCTCTATTCCCTCCAGTCACTGTATCCCGTTGAGCATACTGGGTGCGTGAGTGGGCTATGCCAAAGCTCAGAGTGCAAACAGGGTGCTGTGGTACAGGCCCAGGTCACACGGCCTCAAGGCCAGGCTGAAGGGCTGAGACACTGTTCTGTGGGTGTGACAGGGACAACCAGACTCACTGCTGAAGACCAGGGAAAAGGTGGAAGAGAACAAGACCCAAGGCAGGGCTGTGGGGACGGAGAGGAAGGGCCAGGCAGAGGGAGGCAGAGGGCAGGAAGGTGGGCTGCAGGACTGAGACAGGGAAGGTGGCTGCGGGTAGAGGGATGGCCCCCATGGCCCAGCTCAGGGACTGGGTGTGTGGTGGGATCCTCTGAAAAGTGAAAACCAGAGAGGAGAGGAAGGGAGGATGCTGAGCTCAAGCCAGAAGACAAAGACAAGGAGGGAATCTAGGAGAAAAATGGCCTCACAGTTGCTCAGGACTCAGAGACTCACGGGAAATGTAGTTCTGGGCCCAGAGTATTGGCCAGGGAACTGTGAAGCTCGTGGGAAATGTAGTTTGAGGTTCAGGGGGCCATTGTCCAGTAATCTGGAGACTATGGGGGCAAGGAAAGTGTCTCACTTTGGAATACCAGGTACCCACCAGGCCACCCTGAGGGCCAAGGCTCCCACCCAGTGCACAGATGAAGGAAATGTGCCCCCAGCCCCACTCCATACCTGCCTCCCTGTGCGTGCTGGGGTTACCCAGGCTGGGGGAGCCCCGGGGCTCCCTCTCTGGCTGCATCCTGGGGAGGCGGGCGAGGGATGTCTCAGGGGGACAGGAAGAAAGGCTCTGGCTGGGCCACCCACCCCAGCTTCTTCTCCCAGAACCTTCTCTCACTTCCTCTTTGATGTTCCAGGGGGGAAATACAGAGATGGAAGGCAGGGACCCTGTGGAGACCTGGGTCCCCCGAACCCTGAGGACTTCCTGGTCACCCCAGTCCCTCCCTTCCCGTCTCCTTGCCTCTCCTCCCACCTCTCCTTATCTCCTCCAGGCCCCTTCCACATCCCTCTCTCTCTACCTCTCTCCCTCAGCTGCTCCCCAGCTCTCTGCCTCCCTCCCCACTGCCCTTTCTCGCCAGCTCTCCTCCTCTTTTTTCCGTGACTTCTCTGCCCTCTTCTCCCTCACTTCTCTCCTTCCTCTCTCCATCGTTTTAGCCCCCTGCCTCAGTTTCCCCAGCCCCTCCCAAGTCCCCAGCCCCTCCCTCCCTTCATACTCTGTGGCCTCTCTCAAACCGTACCACCCTGGCCTCTCTGCCCCCTCTTCCCAGCCCCCTGCCTCCATCTCTCTCTTCCCACAGCTGCCTCTGCCTCCACTCCCCTTCTCTGCCCTGCTCTTCCCACTTGCCCTCCTCAGCCCTGTCTCAGGCAGAAAGTGGTCAGGTAGAGAGATTCTCAACAGAAACCAGGTTCCGTGGGGGAGGGGAAGGTGGGCAGGGCCGGTTGCCATGGTACCTCTGGGGGAGGGGCTGGAGGCCTGGACTCCCATCTAGGTGCGCTGGCCTCCAGGCCAGAATGGAAGGGTTTGCACACAGGTGCCCACTAGGCATCCCCTCGCTCAGCAGTGGGAGGCTGGATAGACTTTCTCTTGTCCTGTTTCTGTCTGTAATTGCGCCTACCCAAATTCACACTGTGCTGGCTGTCTAGATGTCCCCCAAAGCCTCGTGCAGTCATAGGTGGGGCTTTTCAGAGGTGGCTGGATCTAGAGTGTGGGCCTGATTCATGGTATGACACCAGGATTAAGGGTGTGAAGGCCGCCTGCCCTAAGGATGGTAGCTTGGACACAATATAAGGGACAGAAAGATGCTTGCTGCTGGTTACTGTAGTTTGCTGCTTGCTGCTTGCTGTCTTCTGCCTGCCATGAACTGTTTCTCCTCTGCGATGCCCCTCTGCCGTGCCGCCTGCCTCGGACCAGCCAACTATGGACTGAAACCCCCACACTGCAAGCCAAATAAACCTTTCCTCCTCTGACTTGGGTACTTTGTCTCAGCAACAAGAAAAGTAACTAAGATAAATATTTACTCTTTTTTTTTCCCCCAGTACTGGGGATTGAACCCAGGGCGTCCACGCTAGGCACATCCCCAGCTCTTTGCACTTTTTATTCTGAGCCAGGATCTCTCTCTGAGTTGCCCAGGCTGGCCTTGAACTTGGGATTCTCCTGCTTCACCCTCCAGAGTAGGGGCACTGTAAGCACATGCCACACTGGTTGGCATCTGAAGCCCAGAGTGACTCTTAAACTCAGCCCTGCAGGAGTCACTGAGAAAATCTAAGTGAAGTCGCTGGGCCGATCAGAGCTGCGATTGGAGCTGTGGGGAGCCACCGTGTCACCATGTGGAGACAGAACTTGCCTGCGAGAAAAGACAGCTGGACAGAAGCAGAGCCCAAAGATGAGACAGATTCCTGGCAATGGCAGGGAAAGCTGGATGCAGCCGTGCCTGAAGCCCTCATCTGCCCAGTACTTGGTGTGCTTTGACCTGAGTTTCTGTCATCGGCATCTAAAACACTCTAAACTTGGTCTCACTGAGCTGTTCTGTGGCTGGGACTCCCTCCCTGCATCTTTCTGCCCCTTTCTCTCCCATTCAGCTGCCCTCCTCAATTTCCGACTGCCAATTCCTTCTCTAGGACAGGGAATACTTCTGAGTATGGCCACAGTTACAGCCAGCCCCTGGCGCCTTAGCCCCAAGCTCTGAGCCCTGCCTCCCCTCTCTGCTCCTCTCTCCTCTCCACTCACGCCTCACCCTCCCCCTGTGTCCAGTGGCCCAAGTCTCTCTCCCCCAGAGTTGCAGAGAACTTTCTGCCCCTCCCATCCCTCCCCAGGGCCCCAACATCCTTTCAGCCCCTCCCATCCCTCCCCAGGGCCCCAACATCCTTTCAGCCCCTCACCCTCAAGTGTGGATCTGCATAACCCAGTTCTCCTTTCTCCCCCTACCCCCTCATTTTTCAGCCCCTCTTTAGGAATAAACTAATTTCTGGTTCAGGGCATTGAATTCAGGGCCTCGGGCTTGCTAGACAAGTGCTCTGCCACTGAGCTAAATCCCCAACCCCCAGGAATTATTTTAATTAACATCACTATGTCCCACCCTTTCCTCTGCCTTTCTTTGGCCCAGGCCTTTTCCCAAGCTTCCCTTTTTACCCTGCCTCAAAGGCCCTTATCTGTCTGCCTGTCTATTAATTAATTAATTAATTATTTACTTATTTGTTATTTTTGAAACAGGATCTCGCTAAGTCACTAAGTCAACCACACAGGGTTCAAACTTGTAGTTGTCCTGCCTCAGCCTCCCAGGGTGCCCCCTGGCCTGGCTAAATGCCCCTCTTTAATAAGAAGCTCCATGTCCCCTCTTCCAGGAAGCCTTCTCTGCCCCCTCCTCCTTCCAGGAGTGTTTTAGGCTCCTTCCCCTGTCTGCGCATTTCTATTCTTTTCCTGGACCTCTGAACGCTGCCCCTCCCCGCCTGTCTCGCTCAGGGAACTTGTTCTGGATCACTGCTGACCCTCCAGTGTAGTGGACTGGTTGGGAGGTCCACCCTCCTTCCTGCCAGCACACAGGCCAGCCCAGCATGGCTGACCTCTTGGGGTCTGTCCTCCCCATGAGGGTCACCAGGAGAGGTGAATCTGCACACATGTCCCCATAAATCTCCAGGCACACGTGTGTGAATCAGGATTTGTGAAAACTTCCATCCATCCCTTTATTTGTTCTTCCAGCATCTGTACATCCATCCAACCACCACTCACTCATTCATCCCTCCAACATCCATCCCATCTAGCCATCTTCTCTTACTGTTTTCATGGCGGAGACAAAATATCCAACACCCAAGTTTATGGGAGAAACGATTTATTCTGGCTCACAGTTTGTAGAGGTTTCAGGTCATAGCTGGCTCCAGGGCAGGGTGGCAGGGCAGAGGGGACCCCCAGAAGAGAAAGAGTTCATGGTGGGCAGAAGGCAGCAAAGCAGTGAAACGGTAAAGAAGCAGCGAGCAAACACAGCAGTCCTCTTTCTGTCCCTTATATTCTATCCAGGCTACACACCCTCATGGCAGGTAGCACTCACACCCAGGGAGGCCCTTCCCATTATCCACACCCAGACTGTGACAAACCAATCAGTAGATTAATTCAGCAATCACAAACCCGTAATCCCACTATCACACGATCTAGATCCAGCTACCTCTGAAAAGCCCCAAAGCATGAGGCTTTGGGCTGAATCTAGACACAAGCCACAACACATTTTCCTTCTAGCCACTCACCAATCCATCCATCCATCTGTCCATCCAGCCATCCCTTCCTCCATTCCTCCAACATCCATCCATCGCTCATCCAGCCCTTCATCCGTCCCTCCAGCACCCGCCCATCTGCCCACAACTACACCTACACACCCATACATTTCTCCACCTGTCCACCCACCTGTTCGTGCAGCCATCCATCTGCTCGGCCAGCCAGTGCCGAGTGGCTCCTACCATGTGCCAGGCACCGAGCGGGGCAGAAAGGACACGGCAATGACCAAAGCAAGCATCACCGCCATGACCTGCATGCCACGCGGTCCTCCATGTTCCGAGTCTCTCCCTCCCCAGGCCTCACACAGGTTTCTCCTCCTCCGTGAGGCCCTTGGCCTCCTTTCTCCCACCTTCCCTGACCTGTGCCCACCGCCAAGCTGGGCTGGGCTCAGCTCTCCCGCTGCCTGCTCAGGGAAGACGCTGTCTCCGCTTCCTCCTCAAACACGCAGCACCCAGACTTGTCTTCCTGGTGTGCGTCTTGGCTCGGAGTTTCCGGGGCGCACCGTTGTTTGGTTGTTATGCATCCTCCGCAGACCAAGACCTCCCCAAAGCTACAGTGCTGCTCGCTTGTTCCCAGCAGAATCCCTGGTCCCTAAAAAACCACCCAGCACACAGTAGGTGCTCAGAAAGCATATGTCAGATGACTGCGTGGATTCGGCCCCCCCCCGCTGTTCTAACCTCCAGTGACAATGACATTCAAGGTCCTCAAAGGCGCCAGCATACAAAGTAGTGGCTAAAGCAGCAAGGACTCTAAACTCAGATCGACACCCTTCGTACTCAACTCTTGACACTTTCTGGCTGTGTGATCTTGGGTAGACAGCTGCCCTCTCTGAACTTCAATTTCCTCATTATCAAATTCTGTTAAAGGGCGAGTGAGCAAATGCATGTTAATTACTAGTGATTACAGTGCTCAGCACTGACCAGGGCTCTAGGTGCTTCCCAGGAATTTAATTTAATCCTCAAAGTAGCTCAGTGAGATAGAATTTGATTTTTAAACCATTCTCCTCGTTTGCAAAGAGGGAAACTGAAGCTTGGTGAGTATAAGTGATCTTCCCCACGTTGCACAGGGAAGGACAGCAGACTGGGGACTTGAAGCCCGCTGCTCTGTCCCCAAAGTCACAAGATAGCCCAGGCGCCGTGGTTCCTCCGGGGGCCTGGGCAGCCTCAGACTCAAAACGTATATATACAGAGGCAGCCAGGAGTGGTGACCCACGCCTGTCATCCCAGCACTCTAGGAGGCTGAGGCAGGACGGTTGCAAATTTGTGCCCAGTCTGGGCAACTTAGCGAGAACTTGCCTCAAAATAAAAATCAAAAAAAGGCTGGTGATGTAGCTCAGTGCGAAGGCCCTGGATTCAAATCCCCTGTACTGGAAGAAAAGGTCTACAGAGACCGAAGTGAGGGAAGACAGATTAGTTAGAGCAAGGGCCCAGGAGACTCCTCTTGGGGCCGCATTTGCGGAAGAAGCAATCAGTCTTTCACTTAGCGATCAGATTTGAGTGTCACTGGGAGGGGCACCCGGAGAAAAGGAGGAGGCCTCCCAGCCACCTCCCTGGGCTTCCACGTGGCTGTGTAGATCTGGTCCTTCCCTGAGGGATTTAACCTACACAGGCCTCAATTATTCTCTCTGTGAAATGGGAATGACATAATTGTACCGGGCCAAAGTGAAGATGAACTGAGAAAATGCTTTCAAAACACTAAGCACATTACCACTTATCATCTTAAGTGCAATTATCATTAACTGCTATTAATATACCCGAAACTGTTACTTGCTGCTTTACGAGGTATTCATTAAGCACCTACTTGGTGCTAATGCTGTGTCTACACTGATATTTCCTTCAGACGCTCCAACCCGTAGGAAATCAGTTTGCCGCCTGTATTCTGCGGATCAGAAGCGGGCTCCGGGCAAGGAGCAGGCCCAGGAGGATGGAGCCCGGGCCCCTCTCCCTCCTCCACCTAGGTCTTCCCCGCCACCAGCCCTCGGAGCTGCGCAGGTCAGGGCGCTCCAAGTTCCCGTCCTGGCCAAGAGGGGCCGGGGTCCCGGGCTTCTAGGTTAGAGACAACAGGAACGGGGCGGCACGCTGGATCTCGACGCCGAGGTCTCCCAGTCGCCTGTGGGCGCACGGGGTCTCTGACGCCTCAGTCCGGGAAGCCTCACTGCACGCTCGCTGCGGCCTCGCGATTTTGGCTTTTGGGCTGCGGGTTCGCAGGGGAAGGAGGGAGTGCAGGGGGCGGAGCTGCGGACCTGCGACAGGGGCGGGGCGGAGCGAGCCGGCACCGCGGCAGGCGCGCGGGGCTGCGGCGGCGGCGGCTGGGGTGAGTCCGCTCCTCCCCCCTCCAGCCCCCGCCCCGGCCCCAGCCCCATCCCGGGGGGCGGGGGGCCCGAAGCGTGGAAGCGGGGTCGGTGCAGCGCGCAGATCTCTGGCCGGGCAAGGGGAGTCTGCGGCTCTCGCTGGGCGCCCCGGGGGAGGGGCACGTGGCCCTGGAAAGGAGGGTCCCCAAAACACCTGGGCGTACCCCACTCCTCTCCCACCGATCCCTAGGGTGTGGGGACTTTTTTACTCCTCCCATGACCCCTAAGGTTTTAGGACTGCGCAGCCTTTCGAGATTCTGGATAGCATCCCCCACCCTTAAGGCGTCTTGGGACCCTGGCATTTTAACCCCCCCCCCGACACCTCCAAAAAAAAAAAAATCCTCTCTGCAGCCTGGAGAGGCTCTAAGGACTTCAACTCCCAGCAGCTCTCGCGGCGCCGGGCCGGGCGAGCCGCAGCCGCGCGAGCTCGAGGCCTGCCGGGAGTTGTAGTTCCCGAGAGCTTACCGCAAGCTGGCCCAGGGGGCGCCCGAGGTGGGAGGGGGCGCTGGACCTCGGAGGTCGCCCGGGGTCGGGCAACTGGCTCGGGTCTAGGGCAAGATGTGGCTTGGGCTGAGCTTTTTCTCCCGGCCTCGCACCCCCACTCAGATCTGACACCCCCTTCTGCCCACCACCCCGCGCGCGTGGGGACGCACAGTCCGCAGCCCCTAGTCCGCCCTGCAGCCCCCATGGGCTGCCGCCCGCCGCCGCCTCGGCTGCCACCCAGGACCAGGCAGGGATAAGCGCAGGTGAGTCTGGCCATGCCTGCCTCGAGTCCTGGCCCTGTGCTGCACCCCACGACACCTGGCCATCTGTGAGCCCCGTCTGTCCGCCCCTAATTCCCCTCCGCATCCCCCTTCCAACTCTCTGACACCTGGCTCCCAGCCGTGGGTCACCCTTCTCCCACCCCACACATTACACACCCACCCGTCTCTCCTGGCTCCTCTCCATGATGCCCTCATTCGCCCTTCCCTAGCTCTCCTCTCCACCCCGGGTCTGTCTGTGATCTCCAGCCATTGTCTGTCTATCTTTTATCTCTGCACTCCCCCCACCCCGTGCCACTGTTTCTCTCTCAAAGGTATTTCTGGCACACTCCCACCTGCCCCTCTGTCCACCCATCTCTCCATCCCCATGAATCGCACACTGGCTCAATCTTTTTGGTTGCTGTCATCCCAAATCTGAACCCCCAACTTCTTTATGTCTCTTCATCTCTCTTCTCCTCAGGGCCCTCATTTGCCCTCCCCATCGCCTCTATCTCTGCCCCTCGCATCTCTCCCTGCCTCAACTTTGTCTCCATCCTCCCCAGTGACCACCACACTGGCCCCCTTTTCTCTCTGCCTCTTCCTGGCCGGCTCCCAGTCCTTCCCAGGCTGGCTCCTTCTCCAAGTACTCATACTGCTCCTGCCGCCCTGAATGCTCTTCCCGGCCCAGCCCCACTGTCCACTGCTCATGGCCAGCTCCATCTCATCCCTCAAGTCCCAGAGAGCCCACCTGAGCGTGCCTGTCCCTGGTCCTTGGCAGCGCATCCCCCAGCTATGTTTCTTTTAAAGCACTCCTCACAGCCTGTGACATCTCGTTCCTTGGTGTGTGTTGGCTTTCTGGTTTGCTCTTTGTCCCTCTCCTTGGACTGTGGCACCAGAAAGTCAGGGAACCCTGGTACTTTCTTCTCTGCTGTACCTGACACAGCCTGCACAGTGCCTGGTGTGTGGCAGACACTCAATGGATGTTTGTTGAATGAATGAGTGAATGATGTGTGCCATCGTCACGTGTGTCTTTCCCGAAATCTGTCCCTTTGCTTGTGTACCCCTAACCGTAGACTCCTTATCTGTCTGTCCCCTTATGTGTAAATCCTGACTCTGCCCCTTTGCTGGCCTCTCCAGTGTCCCCTTCCTTGTCTTTCCATCCCCATTCTCTGTCCTCCTGTCCGCTCACGCCTATTTCTGTCCCGTTGGTGTGTCCAACCCCTATTCCTCCTTTCTTTCCCACCCCTTCTTTTAGCCCTTGTGTCTCTCTGCTCCTAATTTTTAACTCATCCTCTCCCCAACCAATATCTGTCCCCTTGTCCCTCTCTCTCTGCTCTTGTCCCCTGATCTATCCACCCACCTCTGTTCCCTTCCCCCATCCTGCCCCCTCTCTTTCTCTTCCCACCCCTCCCCGCCCCTCTCCCCAACTCCCTTCCCATCTGCACCTCTGCTCCGCGCCTCCCAAGCGCAGGACCAGGTGGCCACCATGTCCGGAGACTACGAGGAAGACCTCTGTCGGCGGGCACTCATACTGGTCTCAGAGCTCTGTGCGCGGTTCCGAGATGCTGACACCAGAGACAGGTGCCAGGAATTCAACAGCCGGATCCCTGGCTACCCCCGGGGCCCGGACGCAGGTCAGCACGCCCAGCACCTTGGCCAACCCGCAGTCTGCATGACGGCCGGGGCTTTGGGGAGTCAGACCAGGCGTGCTTGGCTCCCCCTTCCCTCTGGGCCAGTCCCAATTACAGTCTCGTCCCCACCCTGTCCGTTGCTACTGTCCCCAAAACCTTTCATCAGAGGAAAAGGAGTTCTGTGGCCTGTCCCCTCAGCCCCTGACCTTCTGAGCTTTGCCCTGTGGGCCTTCCCCTGAGCATGGCCACCCAATGTCTCCCTGGACATCACTGTGTGTCTCGCATAGTGGTCCAAAGCCCAGATTTTGGCATTAGACTGTCTGACTTTGGGTTCCAGTCCCACCTCCCCTGCCTGCTACTTGGTTGGAGACTCTTCTTCTCCACCTCAGTTTCCTCATCTGGAAAACAGGGATGATAAAATGACTACCTAGCCTGGTGCAGTAGTGCATGCCTGTAATCCCAACACTCGAAAGAGACAGTGTGGGACACATGGTGGTCACTGAGCTGATGTCGGGACCAAGGTATTGAGCAGCTGCTGTAGTTCAGGAGCGGGCGAGGCCCCTGGTTGTGTTTCACTGACCCACAGTGACCCTTTGGGGCACCATGATCCCCATTTTCTACAGGGAAAACTGAGGCTCAAAAGTGTGCAGTTACTTAGGTCACAGCTCCAGGAAAGGGATCCAAGACAGGGAAATGTCATGTGTGCCACTGCAAGGGGGGAAGCCATCACTGGCTGAGCACTGGACAGGGCCCTACCCGCCATGTGCAGGCTGCCCGCTGAGTGTGATGAGGAAGGAGGCCTGGGTGGGCCGTCGCTGGCTCAGGGCTTCAGGAAGGAAGTGGAGCCACAGTCTGAGTTGGATAGTCTACATCGGAAGTTTGGGGTCCCTGGGACCACACTCGGGTCCCATGTTTGGCTGAAAGGACCCAGCTCTGAAAAGCCATCAGTGCCGTGGTCACCGTCAATCTCTGCAGAAGCCCCCAGCACAGATCAGCAGGGGAGAGAGGCACAGGTGCCGAGGCCAAGAGAGCGCAGGGTGCCACACGACACGCTTGATTTTCCTGCCAGCGATGTGTGACAAGACATGCAGAATGTTACCAACTAGGGAAGCCCACCTGAGCCTCGGTACCAGGTCTCTTTGGAGGATGGTCACATGGACATGACCACCCCTGATTTAAGTCACAGCATTGGTAGAGACTGCCCAGCATGGCCCAAGGTCCAGGCGACCAAGGCAATCTTACCTGATAGAACATCACACAGCCTGAGCCTTTGTCTGTCTGTCTATCCTGACAGGCCAAGCTCCTCCTCAGGCAATCCCGCCATCTCTCCAGGCCCAGCACCCCCTGGCTGTGCAGACAGGAACAGGGGCCCTGCCAGGGCATGGAGTGCTTGCTGTGTGTTGGGCAGGGTCTGGGTCCAGCTGGCAAACATCTGGGCCATCTCCCTCGTGGTGACCCCTTGCCTCAATGCTTCTCAGGTCCAGGTAGCTGGCAAAGTCCTCGCCCCTGCTTCTCATGGTCCCCAGAATCCACAGCAGGCATAGAAAGAACAGCCCGACAGAGGGGACAGCAGAAGACTCAAGGACCCTCAGGGTCACTTCCTCTGTCTCAGAGTCCCAGCTTTCTTGTAGGATGGGACAAGTCCTCCCTTGGTTACGGGCTCATGTCAGGCACTGAGTAGTACAGCCCCAGAGGGCGTGCCTCGCACTTTGGCTCCCCAAACACAGCATCCTGCCCAACTGTCGCTGTTGGCCAGGACTTAGCCCCCTGCGTCCCCACCATGGCCCATGGACTGGGTAGAGCAGAGAGTTCCCCTCTTCTCCCTCTCTGGGACCAGGAGCAAAGTCCCAAGCCAGTGTACACTTCCTTGAGGGTCATTCTGGAAACCCCACTCCTGGTACCAAGCACCAAATGAGCCCCAACCTTGGGCTACAGGGAGGGGCCATGGGTGGTTCTTGGCCAGGTGGAGCCACACCTCATGGGCGTTTGGGGGCCGTTGGTTATGGTGACACAATGGGGCTGGTTACTGTAATTTCAAGTCAAGTTTGAACTGCCACTCATTGAGAGGACTGACGTTTCAGCCTAATGAGGAATGCTGGGCCCCTCACCACCCCCTAGCCGTGGGACCTTGGGTGGGTGATGTTGCATCTGTTGACCTCAGTTTTCTTTCATGGAAAATGGGAATGATTATGTCACTAACTTCAAGCACTGAGGTGCCTGGTATGCAGTCACCTCTCAACACGTGCCTGCTTTTATAGCCCTCATGCCATGTGCCTTCTGCGTTCACTAACCCTAAAGAAAGGACTAACTGTTCCCCGTTGGCAAACAGAGAATGTAAGGCTCAGAGTGGTTAAGATGGGTACCCAAGACCACTAGCAAGCTGAGACTGGAGTTCTTTTTTTTCCTCTTTTGAGACAGAGTCACATTATGTAGTTCAGGCTGGCCTTGAACTCACCATGCAACAGCCCAGGTTGGCCTGGAACTCACAGTGATCTCCTGCCTCAGTCTCCCCTGTGCTGGGATGAGAGCCGAGCACCACCTCACAATCTCTTTAAAGCAGTTGTAGGAAATGGCTCCCTGGAGGGTTTTGGAGTTTGTCCCGTGTGTAAGGTGTCTGGGACGATCTGCGCCAGCACCTGGGATTGTCCTCGGGGGACAGCAGAGCTGCCCTGGCCTGACGTCTGTCCTCGTTCTTTCCAGACATTTCCGTGAGTCTGCTGTCGGTCATCGTGACATTCTGTGGCATTGTCCTTCTCGGCGTCTCCCTCTTCGTGTCCTGGAAGTTGTGCTGGGTGCCCTGGAGGGACAAGGGCGGCTCTGCAGTGGGCGGTGGCCCCCTGCGCAAAGACCTGGGCCCTGGAGTGGGGCTGGCAGGCCTGGTGGGCGGCGGCGGGCACCTGGGGGCTGGCCTGGGCGGCCACCCTCTGCTGGGCCCCCACCATCATGCCCACGCCGGCCACCACCCGCCCTTCTCCGAGCTGCTGGAGCCTGGCGGCCTGGGGGGCTCTGACCCCCCCGATCCCTCCTACCTGGACATGGACTCGTACCCAGAGGCTGCGGCCGCCGCCGTGGTGGCAGCTGGGGTCAAACCGAGCCAGACCTCTCCCGAGCTGCCCTCCGAGGCTGGGGCGGGCTCTGGGTTGTTGCTGCTGCCGCCCAGCAGTGGTGGCTTGCCCAGCGCCCAGTCGCATCATCAGGTCACAAGCCTAGCACCTGGCACCAGGTGAGAGCCCACAGGTCTGGGGGCCCACTCTGAACTTTTGCTCAGTCTGTGTCTTTTCCCCTCTGAGGCTCTTTGGAGCTCTGTGCAGGAAGGAGATGGGGGTATTGACTCCTGGATCCAGGACAGTGAGCGGGCTGGGGCCCCCGACTTCCAGATCTGAGGGAGAGTGGGGCTGGTCGGGGGGAGAGGGGCAGGCCAGGATTAGCAGTGGGGACCTGCCGTCTGCTCTTCCTTCTTCCTCTTTCTACACGTGTACTGGGTGCACCTAGTACAAGGGTGCCGGGAAAACCCTGCACTCTGCCCACGTGGCTCTCACAGTCAGGGGGTGGGGGATGGGGGGGTGCAGGGAGCTAGAAAAGCAGCTCAGGAAACTACAGAGGGAGCCCCCAGGAAGTCCCCCTGAGACCCTGCTCCAGGCTGGGGTGAGACCTGCAGGGTCAACCAGGCAGGGAGGTGAAAGATGAGGGACCAGCCAGGACAAAGGCCAGAGGGGAAGGGCACAGTGCCTTCTGGGAACACCAGGCACTGGGGCACGAGGATGAGTCTGCACTGAGAACAGAGAGGTGTGGCTCAGCCCTCAGCCCACCCAGGGCCTCGGATGGCAGGGAAAGGGCACTAAGGAGCCTTGGAGGGCTGAGTAGGGTCTGCTCTGGGGCCATATGTGGGTGGACAGGAGGGGGAGACAAGAGGCAGGAAAAGACAGGCCTTAGGTGGGATCAGGGTGGTGGAGATCGACAGGATGGGGACGGGGTGGGGAGATGGGGGGGTGAAGAGGGTTCAGGGAGAGGTCATCCTGGGTCACCAGTCAAGGTCTGGAGGTTTCTGGGAGCTGATGCACCCACAAGTCTGGGCTGGAAGGAGCTCAGAAATAGGGCTAACTCCTCTCTCCGGACACCAGTGGGTAGAATGAGGCCCCGAGTACACAAGTGGCACGTCCGAGGTCACACTGAAGCAAAGGAGGGATGAGTCCCCGTTCCTGGGCTGGGGACTGAGAAGAGGAAGGCAGAGATCAGAGCCACCGACCCCACCTCAGTGTCCCCCCACCCCGCACAGGTACCCGGCCCTGCCTCGACCCCTCACACAGCAGACGCTGACTGCACAGCCGGACCCCAGCAGTGAGGAACGGCCGCCCGCCCTCCCCCTGCCCCTGCCCGGTGGCGAGGAGAAGGCCAAGCTCATCGGTCAAATCAAGCCCGAGCTGTACCAGGGGACAGGGCCAGGCGGCCGGAGGGGCGGCGGGGGCTCGGGCGAGGCGGGGGCCCCCTGCGGCCGCATCAGCTTTGCCCTGCGGTACCTCTACGGCTCCGACCAGCTGGTGGTGCGGATCCTGCAGGCCTTGGACCTCCCGGCCAAGGACTCCAACGGCTTCTCAGACCCCTACGTGAAGATCTACCTGCTCCCCGACCGCAAGAAGAAGTTTCAGACCAAGGTCCGGGCAGTGTGCTGCTGGACGCCGGGGGACTTGGGGCCGGACTTCCGGTCTAGGGCTGGGAGCCAGGCCCCTGGGTGCTGGGAGGGGACCGGGAAGGGCATGGAGTCTGTCTTCCTCTCATCCACCCTCAGGTGCACAGGAAGACCCTGAACCCCGTCTTCAACGAGACGTTCCAATTCTCAGTGCCCCTGGCCGAGCTGGCCCAGCGCAAGCTGCACTTCAGCGTCTATGACTTCGACCGCTTCTCGCGGCACGACCTCATCGGCCAGGTGGTGCTGGACAACCTCCTGGAGCTGGCCGAGCAGCCCCCCGACCGCCCGCTCTGGAGGGACATCGTGGAGGGCGGCTCGGTCAGTGACCCTGGTGTCCCAGAGGCCCCTCTGCTCGCTTCCTTTCCTGCCCGAGACCCCGTGATTTGTGGCTGGGACCTCCGGACCTCCCCGCTCCTCGTCCCTGGGTTACACCGCAAGGGTCCAAGCCAGACTCGGGTGACGCGATGGACCCTCAGTGTGTGCAACTCCGCCACGCGGTAGCCTCAGGCCTGGTCCCTCATCTCCCGACAGCTCACCCCTCGCGTGACACCCGACGACTTCCAGCCACGACCTTGTGACGTCGGCCTCTGACCTGGATTTTTGTCCACCTTGCTTCTCCCTTTTCCTTGCCCTTCCGACCTCCAGACCCTAATTTCTAGTCTTTTTGAAGCTCAGCTCTCTCTGATCTCTGAACTTCTTACTTTCTCAAACCTGCCATCTTGAGTCTTTCCTATTCGGTCCCTCTCTTCTCCATGGTCCTCTCCCCTAGAATCCTGTTAGCTGGTGCCCAGGGCTTCCCCCCAATTTGCCGAGTGTCCAGATCGCAGGCCCACGGCCCCCACTCCCCGGCAGCCTTGTCCCCATTTCTCATGACTCCCTTCTGGCAGGTCAGTCTCCCACGTGTCCATCCCTAGCTCAGCCTCTTCTCAGCTCTGTTGGGGGCCGCCAAGCCTCAGACCCCCAACGCACCCCCAATCCTGACCTGTGCTTACCCAGCATTCCATTCTCTGCAGGACTGGGCAGGCCGTGGGGAGGGGCAATGAGCCTGGTCTTCATATCAGGAGAGGACTTGGTCCCGGCCTCAGTTTCCCATCTGTCCTCTCTGTAACCAGCAGGTCTCCCTGCGCCTGCCCCTTCTCATCTTCTCCTTGAGGTCTTCCTCATTCACTCACTCAGTCCTCCAGTCGGAAGGTCCTCGGGAGCTCATGGGAAGGTGACCACAAAGCAAGGCCTAAAGGCTGAGGAGGTGATGGGAGATGGCAGGGACATGAGCAGAGGGAAGGTGCAGGGAGGGGCCTGGGGAGGGAGGCCAAGCCGGGCGAGAGGGCTCTGGGCTCCTCTCTGCCTGCCGCCAGGAGGGAGGTGTCTGTCTCCCAAAGCCTCGCTGGGACTGGCGATGCAGCCCTCCCTAGGCTCACTTCTCTGCCTGCTCCTTCCTCCTCCCACGCTGTCCCTGTTAGGCTTTCTCCCAGTGTGTTTGGGGCCATTCTGTGCCTGACTCTGGGCTTCTGCCCTTCACTCTCTCTCGGGGCCTCCATACTCCTCCCCCAGCCCGATCCCATTTGCTCTGGGTCTCTGTCCCCTGTCTGGGTCGGGGCCCTCTCAGGGCACAACTCCATCCTGGGAGCTGTCTTTTCGATGGCACCTCTCAGTGTTCTGGTCTCTCCACCTGTTTCTCCTGGTGTCCTCTCCCCTTCTGGCTGGCGCTCTCTCTCCTGCCTCTTACTGTCTTCCTGCAGAACAAATGGGCTTTGACAGTCTCGGCAGCTGTGGCTGAGGAGCTACAAAGCCTTGGCTCAGACTCAGATTGTTAAGTGGGTGGGAACGGAAGGGAGTCCTGGTCAGGGAGGAGGGCTGGGCTGGGGGAGAACAGGGTCCCTGAGCCCCCTTCCCTCACTGCAGGAAAAGGCAGATCTTGGGGAGCTCAACTTCTCACTCTGCTACCTCCCCACGGCCGGGCGCCTCACCGTGACCATCATCAAAGCCTCTAACCTCAAAGCGATGGACCTCACTGGCTTCTCAGGTGAGTCCAAGGGGGTGTGAGTGTGGGAGGGCTGGGTCTGAGGAGGAGGCCGCCTGGACCCCCCAAGTTCAAGGGAGGATGCCGGACCCAGACCTCGGGGTCTGAGGGAGGAGGGCTGGGGACCAGGACCCCGGGTCTGAGGGAGGAGGCCGGCCCGGACCCCTATTCTTGGGGAGGAAGCCTCTTCAGTCCCCCATTCCTGCCCCCCAGACCCCTACGTGAAGGCCTCTCTGATCAGCGAGGGGCGGCGGCTGAAGAAGCGCAAAACCTCCATCAAGAAGAACACGCTGAACCCCACGTACAACGAGGCGCTGGTGTTCGACGTGGCCCCCGAGAGCGTGGAGAGCGTGGGGCTCAGCATCGCCGTGGTGGACTACGACTGGTGAGGGGCGCGGCCAGGCGGGGGTGGGGTGGGGTGGGGGTGGGGGCGGAGCGCCCCTCCCGCAGCCTCTCACCGCCCCATCCCCCAGCATCGGGCACAACGAGGTGATCGGCGTGTGCCGCGTGGGCCCCGAGGCCGCCGACCCCCACGGCCGCGAGCATTGGGCCGAGATGCTGGCCAACCCGCGCAAGCCGGTGGAGCACTGGCACCAGCTGGTGGAGGTGAGCGCCGGGCGGGCGCGGACCGCGGTGCCGCCTTCAGACCCAGGGGAAGAGCTGGGCTGTAGAAATGAGGGGATGGTCCTGTAGCAAGTCGGGGCCGACAGGGCGGTTTTACTAAATAAGAGAATAAAGTCAAAATAGAGTAGAGAATGTCGCGTGCAGGACCTGTTATAACGATCTCGGGCCGGGCGTGGTGGGGCACGCCTGAAATCCCAGAACTCGGGAGGCTGAGGCAGGAAGGTCGCTGAGTTGGAGTCGAGGCTAGCCTGGGCTACATAGTGGGTTCAAAGCCAGCCTGAGCTACATAGCAAGACCCTGTCAAAAAAAAAAAAAAAAGCACATAAACAAAAAAAAAGAAAAAAGAAAAAAAGGATCTCAGGGTAATTTTTCTTCCTGGAGTTCAGGGGTCCAGGGCCTGGGCGTGGGGCTGCCCTGCGGATGGGGGACTCCTGGAAGTCTTCTTGGAGGAGGAGGAAGAGCCAGGAGGCTGAAGCAGGGATGTCTGGGTGATCCGGGGTCTCCTGGGTCTTGTGGTCGTGACCACTTTAAAGCCATTTAACGTCATTACTTTGTAAATCATGGCCATTTTCTCAGTGGAGAGCAAGAAAAGCAAAGAAATCCATTTTTGAAAATATTAATGAAGTCGTTCCATTAAAGTCAAGGAAATAAAATTGTAGTAAATTCTGTTTAGAATATGTATCTAAACATTTAAGTATAAAGTAATGTTAATTTTAATATCCTTGCTCTTCATTTTCCACTTTTTTTTAATTTTGGCATTCTCAGAGGAAATTAATCATTAAAAAATACATCAAAATATGCTATAGGGGACATGCAATCTTAGTCCATCTGACATGGTATGGGACTTTATTGAAAACGGTATTTTGAGCCAGGTTTGGTAACACAGACCTGTAATCCTAACACTCTGGGAGGCTGAGGCAGGAGGATCACAAGTTCAAGTTCAGCCTGGGCAACTTAATAATTTAGTGAGACCTTGTCTGAAAATAAAAAAAAAGGGGGGGGGGCTGGAAATGTAGCTCAGTGTGCACAGACCCTTGGTTTAATCTCTAGTGCCACAAAAATAAGGGAGAGAATTTTGTTCATCATGGATTTTGGGGGGGCATTAACTTTGGTTTCTTACAGTTGCCTTAAGATATTCTTTGTCTTGATGGCTAAGTTTGCGCCACCCTTAGATCTGACGGTGGGGTGAGTTCCTCTCCCCCTCTGCCAGGGCCACTCCAGCTCTTTGCCAGAGGTATTGGGGACAGGACAGCTGGCCGTGGAGCTCAGATCGGAAATGAGAAAAGACAGATTCTACTCCTGGAGGAGGGAGGTTGCTATGCAACAGGAGGCAGCCTCCTCCCTCCCCTGGTCATTCACTCTCCTCCCGATTCATTCATTCATTCCACAAGCTTCTCTGGAAGCTCCCACTCAGCCCACAGTGCTCTACATGGCTCTGGAGGGCCGTGTGCATCCAGCGCTGCCCTCCCCACAGCCCTGTGTGGCTCTCCCGTGCCCCCCAAACAGAGTCTCAGCCCTTCTACAACACAGTGAGTGACCTCATCTTTCCTCACATTTTCAGGGACTTGTTTTTGTGCCTCAGTTTCCACATCTGTAAAATGGGATTGGAATACCATTGACCTCATTCCTTCAGAGCTGAGTGAAAAAACACTGTCAATAATGAAACAGGATTGATGTCATTTCCTGTTGATTGTAAGCGGTTTTTGTCTCTATCCCCCACTCCTAACCCTGTTGGATCTCCCCATTCAGGAGAAGACTCTAACAAGCTTCACAAAAGGTGGCAAAGGACTATCAGAGAAGGAGAACTCAGAGTGAGGGGTGAGGAGCCCAGACGGTGGAGGCTGGGCCCAGATCCCCCGGGTCGGAGGGAGGAGGCTGGGCCTGGACTCCTGGGTCTGAGGGAGGAGGCTGTGCCCTGAGCCCTGGGTCTGAGGGAGGAGGAACACAGGCTCTGGATTCCCAGGTCCATCCCTGGTGCTGCCGGAGTGACGGGCAGTCATGACCTTACTCTCCACCGTTGCTGACCTCACCCATCTGGCTCCCTTGCAGGTCTGGCCTAGACCAGGGATCCGACCAGGCCCCCTCAGGACCCCATCCCTTCCTGCCCGGACCGTGAACTCATCTCCTCGAAGCCATAGCGTCCGAGCTGCTGGTGCAGGGCCGCCCCGGGCCCGCCCCTCCTTCCTGGACGTGTGTGGGTGGGCAGCGGGCAGCCCAGTGCCCTGGTTCAGGGTGGGGGGCATTTAGCCTCCACTGTCTGTCTTGTCTTCCCTGGGGCTCCCCCCCCAAGGCAAGGGGCCGTGCATGTCTGGGGGACCCCTCTCCCCATCCCTCTGTCTGTCTCTTTGCTATTGTCAAGCCCGGTGTCCTGATTCCTGTTCTCATCATGAGTGTCACTGAACCAGTCCTCTGTGTCCCCCAGACACACACACACCTGTGTGCCCCACTGTGTTCACCACACCCCGCGTCTGGCCGATCTCCCCCACTGCTGCTGCTATCAGTGCCGGAATAAACACACTCCGTGGGTCTCGCTCACGGGGCTCCTGACCTTTCTGGGACGGGGTGGCTGTGTGGGACCTGGGGCTGCACGTCAGACAGATGTGGGCCTCGTTCTGTGACTGGGCAACTCCATCTATCTCTCTGGGCCTTGGTTTTTATAACTTTTTTTTTTTTTTTTTTGATGGTGCCGGGGATCGAACTCAGGGCCTTGTGCTTGCAAGGCGAACACTCTAATCACTGAGCTAAATCCCCAGCCCTGGGCCTTGGTTTTTAAAAATTGTATTCACCAGGACTGTTCTTGGTTAAAGGACCCAAAATACAGCACAGAACCACAGACAGAATTGAGAGACCCCTCAATGCTGAGAATTGAGAATATATGGAGAGCAGGATCGCGAAGAAGGGAGGGATTCAGGCGTGGCTCAGTCCAGGTGTTCCGGCCACTTCTTTGCGCTTTCCTCTTTACCACCTTCCTTCTCAGGCAGGTACTGCAAGGCAGTTAGATGTCTGCTTGAAGCTGCAGGCTTCCGCTGAAAAAACAAACCAAACAAAAACCAAAAAACAAATACCGGCATTCGAAGCCAAAGAGCTTAAATGATGGAGATTTCTTGTGAGGTTAGTGGCGACGCTGAGCTTGACATCAGACGCTGAGTTGGCGTCTGAGCACAGACTGTGCCCTGTCTCGGTGGCATTGAAGCAGACAGTGTGGACAGGGCCTCCCCACACATGTTCATCTTTTCTCTTCCCCGGAGAGTTCTTGTTTCTCTTCTGCCAGAACGGGCCTCTGCGGAGACCCTGAGCCCGAGAGCCGTGTGGGGAAACGGGCACCTGTCATTTCTGGTCTCCACTGTGCGGAACAGGCCTCGCCAGCCAGGAAGCAAGGGGAGTGGGCGGCTGCTGGGTGGGACACGAACAGGACCTGCCACAACTGCAGATGAATGGGACCCGTGGTAATGGCCCTCCTTCGCGGCAGATGATTTCCAGGGAAACAAAATGATGCTCCCCCATATCTTTCAGGAGAAGAATTCTGATTGGTCGTGCTCGGGCCTTGGGTGGCCCCCTGGGGCCAATCATTGTGTCCGGTTTGGCAAGCGTGCTCTTGGCCCGCCCCTGACTCCGCCTCGCCCACCTGGCTTTTGATCGGCTCAGACACCTTCAGGATCTCATCCGTTTTTTGCTGCAAAGGTGAATATTAAGCGTAATTAAAAACACATAATGTGTTTAAATTTTTAAAAAATTATTACTGTAAAAGACACATGGCTATCATTCCCCCTCCAAACCCTCCCCCTTGCTTTGGACACATTTATCCCACCATCCTTAACACTTTCTGAAGCAGTTCTGAATTTTTTTTGTCCTGAGTGTCTCTAGTTTCACTGTCATGACTACCTCAGTGTCCTGAGTGGATTCAAAACGTTTCCCTTTCCTGGTCACTTTGACTTTGGGAAAGAGCCAGAAGTCACATGGGCCAGATCGGGTGGACAAGGTGGGTGAGGACACAGCGTCATGTTTTTACGAGCTGCCTTTCCACGGGTGGCACTCAGCTGCAGCGTTCACCGTGGTTTTGATTGCACCATGTAAAGACGCTCCTACAAGAGGACTTCCAGAGCTGCTTCAGAAAGTGGCAAGAGTGGTGGGATAAGTGTGTTCAAAGGGGTGGGGGGTTGAGAGAAATTATAGCAGTGTATCATTTACTCCAATATAGTTTTTAAAAATTTAAAGTACCACTATATCTTTTGAATCAGCCCTGTGCACCTTGAGGCCAGGACGTTTTTTAATCAGGAACACAGGCATCCCTTGACTGAAAGTCCTGCCAGAATTGCACAGAGGTGGGCAAAGGACTGTCCCCCAGAATAGACGTCCAGGACAGCACACGACCTCGGCTGCTTGGCATTTGCACACCTGCGTTCTCATATGCACCCTTTTCGAGAAACCTCCCACTGTGGGAAACAGTGCAGCCTCTGTGTTTGTATGCTTGGGAGGCCCTGAAAAATGACCGCACACCGGCTAGCTCAGAAGAGAAATTCATTCTGTTTCAGTTGGGACAGGCGGGAGTCTGAAGCCAAGGTATGGCCGGCTTTGGGAGGGAGAATCCTTCCGTTCTCTCTGGCTGCTGGCAGCCCTGGCTGTAGCTGCTCGCAGCAGTCTGTCCCCGCCCTCACATCACAGCCACCTGTATGTCTCCAGCCCTCTCTGCCTTCCTCTCATAAGGACACTGTCCTTGGATGTGGGCACCGTCTCAATCCAGAGTGATCTCATTTTGTGATCCTCAACATAACAGGATCCTCAACATTCACAGGATCTGAGGGTTAGGATGTGGCCAGTGCTGGGTGGGAGGCGATGTCACACCGCAGCCGCCTAGAGAAGCAGTGACCAGCAAAGCCACTATCAGGCTTCACCCGCATAGTGCAGCGATGTTCACAGATGTCCCTAACAGCCCCATCTGGAGAACTGGGGGCCGCCTGCACGGCCGTCAACAGGAGAGAGATAAATCTCAGAGCAGAGCACAGTCGCTGAAAAGAGCCCCTGCCAGTGGCTGGAGCTGCAGATAAATCTCAGATATGCGGCAAGAGGAGCAGACACAGCGGAGGACTGGTACGGAACTGGTACAACGTTTGGTCCCATTCGGGTGGGACCTGTTCAGGCGGAGGAAGAGCTGTTAGTCTACAGGAACAGAAATATCACTGGTTCCTGGGGTAGCGGCGGGGTGGGCGGGGATGGCAGCCGGCACCAAGGAGCTGTCTGAGATGATGCTGCTGTCCCGTCTTGATTGTGGACACCACTGTATGCAGTTATCAAAATTTGTTGAATGCTACACTTGAAATTGGTTCATTCACTAATTTTTCTTTTTTTTTTTTTTGCATTACTGGGGATTGAAAACAGGAGTACTCTACCACTGAGCTACATTCCCAGTCCTTATTTTGAGACAGGGTGTCACTAGGTTGCCAAGGTGGAATTCAAATTTGTGATCCTCCTGTCTCAGCCTCCCAGAGGAGGGAGGGATTACAGACAGGCCTGTGCCAACCAGTCCCACCTTAAAAATTTAATTGCTGCAAAATACATGTAACCAAATTTACCATTGCAGCCATTTTGAAGTGTACAGTAACATTAAGTACAGTCACATTGTTTTGCAATGATCATCACCAGCTATCTCCAGAACCCTTCTTGGCTTGCAAAACTGGAGCTCTGAACCTATTAAACAACTCCCCCTTCCTCTCTCTTCCCAGCCTCTGCCAACCACCATTTCAATTTCTGGGAAATTCTCTCAGAATTCCACTCCTCCAGGTACCTCATTTAAGTGGAATCACAGTATCTTTTTTGTGCCTGGATTGTTTTATTGTCCATAATACTCTCGAAGGTCACCCATGTGTAGCACGGTCAGGGTTTCCTTCCGAAGGCAGGCTAATATTCCACTAAATGTGTTGACCACTTTTTGTTTATCCACTCATCTGCTGACAGACACTTGGATTACTCCTTCTACAACATGGCTATTGTGAATAACGCTGCTATGAACATGGATGAACAAATAGCTCTGAAAATCAGTTTATTTTCTTATGCATAAATTATACTTCTTAACTAAGGTTGGTTTTTTAAAAAAATACTCCTACCCAATATAGTATCATCGGCCCAGTTACTAATGGCAGAAGTATTTGCTCCCTCCCACAGACTGGAGACCCTAAAGCACCTCTCTGGAGCCTCCCAGATCAGGAAGCCCCAAGTCAGATCTCTGGATACTGGGCACCCTTTCTCCCAAGGGTTCGTGCAATCGCTATCTGTGAGGGGTGTGTGTGTGTTACTGGGGATTGAACCTAGGGCCGTTACCCTGAGCGACATCCTCAGCCCTGTTTTACTTCTTATTTTGAGACAGGATCTCATTAAATCACTAAGTTGTCCAGGCTGGGCTTGATCTTGTGACCCTCCTGTCTCAGCCTCCCAGAGTGCTGGAATGACAGGCACACAGAACGGCCAAAACCCCAAAAACGTGTGATACCGAATGCTGGTGAGGACACGGAGCATCGGGAACTCTCCTTCTCTGCTGGCGGGAGTGCAGAATCACACAGCCACTTGAGAAGACAGTTTGGCAGTTTCTCACAAAACTAAACACACTCTTACCATATGGCTCAGTATTCGTGTTCCTTGGTATTTACCCAAATGAGTTGAAAATTTATGTCCACACAAAAACCTGAATACTAATGTTCATAGGCGCTCCAATCGTACTTGCCAGAACTTGGGAGTAACCAAGACGTCCTTCAGTAGGTGAAGAAACTGCAGTTCATGCACAGATCGAGTGATGAAGAGAAACGAGGGACCGTGCGGGGAGAGGACGGGGAGGGACCTAGAATGCCTCCGCGAGGGAAGGAAGCCAGTCTGAAGAGGCTACAGATGGCGCGAGGCCAGCTGTGTGACATTCTGCGAAAGGAAGAGCGATGGAGAGAGTAAAGAACAGCAGTGGTTGCCAGGGGCTTGAGAGGAGGGAAGGGCGAATCAGTGGCGGCGGATTGTTAGGGCTGTGAAACTTCCCTATAATGCTGCGGGGATGGAAACGGCTCATTCCACTTGTGCTCAGTGTTGGTAATAGGGTGGCAAAGATATAAGACATCGCTGCACCTTCCTTTCAATTTTGCTGCGAACCTAAAACTTATTTTTAAAAATATTCTGTTTTCACTGTTGGAAAACTCACGTACACCGCAGACTGTACAATATATGATAAAAAGAGCAAACCCAACATAAACTACGCACCTTAGCTGGTAAGCACGTATTAGTCTTGGCTTATTCGTTGGAACACACGTACCCCCTTAATGCAAGATGTTAATGGACGAAACTGGGGAGGGAGTATATGGAACTCTCTGTACCTTTCATTCTATTTTTTTCTGCAAACCTAAAATTGCTTTTGAAAAAAGTCAATTAATGGAAAAGAAAGTCAGCGGTAACAGATGTCAGGCAAAACAACAGGTGTCCAGTACACAGGTCCAAGCTGCACGAGGTGTCCACTCTAATAATAGCTTGCACAGTCGGGCATGATCTCGGAGCTGAGGAGAGATAATAATGACAAATGGCCTTTGCATATTTAAGGGTCTGAGAACACAGTCATACTTTCCGGACGCATACATTTCAGGCCTTTAGGACTGCTGTTGCGGGGGACGGGGAATCCAATCATGAGCGGATCAAGGCCGACCTCACCAGCCACCACGGCGGCCAAGGGCCCGCCACCCACTCTGTGGCGCCTCTGGCGGGAGAAGTGTTGGTGTACGAGACATCACCAACCTATTCGGCCTACTCCAGCCAAATTCCGGTGCATTGTCCAGCACCCCTCACGCCCCCTGGCGACTGGAGTCATTTTCCATCTTCGCGTCGCAAGTGCTTGTGGAAGAAACTCAGCTGGGAGAGAAAAAAAGCTAAGAGGACAGGAAGAGCCAAAATCCTGGCATCCAATCAGATACAGGCATTAACACGACAGCTATCCAATCAGAGTGGCAGAAATATCTCAGGTCTCCAACTAGAGAGGGCAGAGTTGCCATGACGACACGAGTTTCTGTAGGGTTTGCAGAGTCCACGAGCTCTTCCGCTGAGCGCCGCCTAGCGCTTGGCAACGCTTGGCCACTTACTTCAACAAGAGAGTGCCGGTTGAGGCAGCCAATAAGGCGAGGCCACGCCCCGTGACGTCACTAGTTGCCAAGCCGTTCGCCCGAGAGTGTGAACTCGCGCGCGAGTTTTCGCGATCTCTCCCGAGCCCGCCCTGCCTTCTCTGGAGTGGCGCTTGGTGGGCACGCGCTCAGGCGTCCTTATTTATTGATGTGAGTTTGAGACGGGAAGGGCGGGAAAGCGCGTGAGACAAGGGGTGAGGCAAGAGGCGAGATGACAACGACCGGACTGAATGACTGACTGACTGAGGGGCCTCGAGGTGGACCATTCTGTCCCGGCAAAAGCCTGCAGCGAATGTAGTCCTTTCCAAATGTCTTGAGAAACGGAATCCCGAAAAGGTAGCTATCCAGAGACAGGGCGAAAAAAACAGCTCCACGGGAGCACGGACCTCCACACACCTCTCGCAGGAGCAGAGGACAAAGCCACAGGGAAGAAGAGGCGGGAAGTGACAGCAAGACAGTGATGGGACCAAGGGCCCAGAAGGGGCGAGAGGCTGTGGTGGAGTTACAGAGACGGGACGGAAAGACCCCACAGTCACACATGGAGGACTCAAGGGCAGAGGGCATGGGGGCGGTGGGGGAGGTGGGGATGGTGACAAGCAAAGTTCAGACAAGAGGGTACATCAGAAATGGAACCGACAAGGAGGAAGAGGAGAAGCCAACAGACAGAAGACGGGAGATCAGATAGCAGCAGACGCCGAGGCAGAGGCAGACAGAGGAGCCTGAGACAAAGCTGGAGACCTGGACAGAGATCAAGTGGTCTAAGAATAGTGGTAGAAAGATTAGGAGGACAGTGGTACGGAGGGACAAGTGTCGGAAGAGATAGAGAGTGTGCTAGAGGGGAGAGAGATAAGGGGCAGCAGTGACAGATACAGAGAAGAAGGTGGCAGTGAAGCGACAGGAAGACAGACTCGGAGGTGATAACGTTACCGAGGTCAGTGATAAGAGACAGAGATAACAAGTAATACAGGAAAGTGACAAAAACAGAGAAGGTGCCAGAGACAAAGTTGGAGACAACAGCAACCACAGCAAAGAGAATCCATCAGACACGGCGAGGGGGGGGATGAAGGGACCCGCAATGGGGACACAGGAAGCAATAACAGATGAGGAGTGGGCTGGTGCACAGAGGGCACGGGGACAGTGTGGGGCATGGCTGAGAGAGAGATGGGGGAAGCAAAGTGGAGAGACAGAAAGATCAAAGGCAGAGAAAAGGGGACCATGACACAGAGGAAACAGACGCGGAGCAGGAGAGAGAGACATCCAGACTGGCAGAGACGTACAAGGCAGACAGATTCTGAGGGGACGAGGGGAGGCAGGAGAGTGCAGAGAGCCACAGTGGAGAGCGGTAGTGGTTCCACCCTGAGTCCCAGGGCTGGTAACGGCACATTCAATGACAGAGATGAAGAAACAGGCAGAGAGGAGGCCAACAGAGGGCTGAGTGATGAACGTGATAGGGACAGAAACAAAAGGCACCGAGACAAGATGGCAGGCAGGCGAGGCGCTCGGGGTTGGCTTGGCAGAGAGAAGGTGAGTTCGAAACTGATGGGGTCGGCCCTTACAGAGGACGAGAGACACAGAGCCTGGCCAAGCCCACCAGAGAAAGGGCACGAGGGGACTGGGTCCCAGAGATGAATAGAGAGCCAACACAGAGAGAGGAAATGAGAGGGTCGGGCTTAGCCGAGACTTGTGACGGGCGCAAATGACAGGCAGAGATGGGTGGGGACATGAACGAAGATTCAGAGAGAGTAAAATGTGGCCACCAGCTAAGACCCGCCACCCGACCCGATAGCTGCAGAAAACCAGGGCAGCTTGCAGTTCTCTGGGCCACTTCAGTGAGTCGGGACCTTATTCGAGATTGGGTTTTGGAAGGTGTCACCCGGTACTGAGCTGTGGTCCTGTTTCCCAGTCCTCTCTCTTTCACCCCCTGTTGCCACTGTGGCCATAGCGCAAAGAGGCGTGCAAAACCATTTTTTTTTCCCAGTACTGGGGATCGAACTCAGGGCCTTGTGCTTGGTAGGCAAGCATTTTAATCACTGAGCTAAATCCGCAGTCCCCATCTTTATATTTTCTTATTCAATTTTTTTTGAGACAGGGTCTTGCTATGTAGTTCAGGTTGGCTTCAAACTCGTGGTGATCCTCCAGCCTCAGCCTCCTGAGTGCTGAGATTACAAGCATGCATCACCATGCCCGGTTTAAAATCTCGCTTTAAATTTATTCATTCATTCAATAACTCTTGAGTATGTACTATGTGCCCAACATTATTCCGGGTGCTGAGGAGACAGCAGTGATCAAAACAACATACCTCTCTCCGCATAGCATTCGGCCTCAGGGCTGGACAAGTGGATCTGTACTATCGAGGAGTGGAATGTGCTAAGAAGAAAAATTAAGCTAAACCGGAAGGAGCTAGTAAACTGAGGTTGCTCCTAAAGGCAGGCGAGGTCATGCCACTGTAACTGAAAGGAAATTGGGAGCCCAAAGCAGTAATCAGACTCCAGTAGTTCTATCCTGAGGGAATTATAAGTTCCTGGCAAACTTGAACTTGTGTTTTGATGGCTTCTTAGATGGTGGGAATAAAGATAAGAGCTCAGACCCATCCCGGCTGGGGAGTTCACAGTGAGCTGGGGAAGCAAGGGCCACGCCTCAGAGTGGGGACCAGGACTGAACTGGCCCGTTTGTGTGGTGCAGCCTAGTGTTTGGGTGGCCTGACAGACCGCAAGCTGTGGATTTACTTAAAGGCCTAGACTGTAAGTGTTTCTAAATTGTGGACACACACCCCCCACGTGTGCACTCACTCGTACACACATACACAGTTCTCCCTCGTGGAAAGAACTTTGGTTAAAGTCCTCAAGTTATTCCTGTTAACACATTTCTTTCCAACACAGTAGATAAACACACAATTGTACAAAGTCAAGATACAAAGTACCAGGATCAAGAACTGCAGAACAAAAACACCCTGAAAACAGACCTGCTGATATTTGTGGTATTGAATTAGCAAACACAAAAAACAGTATGCTTTGTTTGTAGGAAATACAAGTTAGGCATTTTTTGCAGTGACCAAAAAACTCTGAAAAAGTGCCTATATGCTTTGAAAATGACAAGACTTCTAGAAATTAAAAACTTTGTGAGTAGGGTTAAAAGTAGAAAGAACAGCTGAGTAGAGAAATAGTGAATTGGAACATAAAGTAAAAGAATTCCTGCCAAAAAAAGAAAAAAAGAATTACTTGGTGAGCCGTGTGTGGTGGCCTTAGCCCTCAGATCCCAACTCTCGGAAGAGTGAGACAGGAGGGTTGCAAGGTTGAGGCCAGCCTGTGCTACATAGCAACACCCTTTGAAAAGACAGAAAGAAAGAGAGAAAGAAAGAAAGGAAGAAAAAAGGAGGGAGGAAGGGGGAGAAAGACAGAGACAGAGAGGAGAAGAAGACGAAAAGGGAAGGGAAGAGACATCATAATTCACCATGAAGAGACAAGGCAGAGAACATATACAAAAAAGTTAAGGCTGCCGAGCTTAGTGGAGCATGCCTGTAATTCCAGCGCTCGGGAGGCTGAGGCAGGAGGATCACCATGAGCTCAAGCCCAGCCTGGGCTATATAGTGAGTTCAAGGCCAGTCTGACCTACACAGCAAGACTCTGTCTCAACCCCCATCCCCCAAAAAGTTAAGGGACATGGATAATATAGAGTAGGATGACAAGATTGTATCTACCCACCTGTATTTTTTCTGAGTCCCAAAAAAGAGCAGAGAGTGAGAATGTACCAAAAGGAATAATTAAAGAAAACATGAGGCTTCTTCAAATTTTCCAAAATTGGTAACGAACTCTTACCCGAAGATTCAAGAAACTCAATGTAAAGAAATCCACACTTACATCATTGCATGCTTGTGGAACATCAACGGCAAAGACGGGGTCTCAGCACCAGCTAGAGAAGAGAGATAGATGTTCTTCAAAAGATGAACAGTCTGAATAACAACTGACTTTTTTTTTTTGAGACAGGGTCTCACTATGTAGCCCAGGCTGGCTTCCAACTCACTGGGATCCTCCTGCCTCAGCCTCCCAAGTGCTGAGATCATAGACGTGTGCCACCACGCCCAGCACACCTCGTGGTAAAACTTCTGAGCAGTAGCAGTGGAATGCAGGGTAAGCTCCATGGGCTAAAAGAAAATAACTGCCAATTTTATACTCAGTGGAGAACATATTTCAGTTTTAGTATATGTGCTGCCAGAGCAAGCACAAGAACATATTTCAATAATGAGGTCAACATACATTGTTGGTGAGCAAAATGAGACTTGATCTTAGTAAAAAAAAATATTCTAAAGGATATAATTTAAACAGGAAAAAAAGTGATCCCACACCGACTCTCTGAGATGCAAGATGAAATAAAAACAAAGGAAGCGACAATATGTGAATAAACCTGAACAAATCTTTCCTGCATAAAACAAGAACAATAGCAATCACATTTTGAGGTGGGGAGTGACCATCAACACTCGCAATAAAACATATTAGGGTCCGTTCCACGGAGTCAAAGTACTCTAAAGCCCTTCCCTTGTCTAAGAGCTGAGAACAGGTATTAGCCAAGGTTTAGGCTTTGTAAAATCAATTTGCCACTTTTACTTTCCAGGATAATCATGAAAAGAAATGTACTATTTAAAAACTAGTACATTAGCCAGGCTTGGTGGTGCATGTTTGCAATCCCAGCACTCAGGAGGCTGAGGCAGGAGCATCACCACAAGTTTGAGGCCAATTTGAACTATGTAGTGGGTTCAAGTCCAGCCTAGACTACATGGTGAGACCCTGTCTCAAAAAACAAATGCGGGGGGCTGGGGATTTAGCTCAGTGGTTACAGTGCCTGCTTAGCAAGCACAAGGCCCAGAGTTCGATCCCCAGTACCAAAAAAAAAAAAAAAAAAAAAAAAAAAATGGAGGAGGGGGAACCAACTAGTACACTGGGAAAGGGAATTATAAAAATTATTGAATTTCAGAGAAAGAAGTGGGAGATCACAAACATTGTTGGATTCACCTCCAGCCGGGTTAGCAACCCTTGCTAATTTGCATGTCAGCCTGGTGCTGGTCACATGCCTGTTCCTGACCAACCAGAGTGGCTGGAGATTGAAATTCTGTGATGACTAAGCCTGAATCCTGTGCCTGTTGCTCAGGGGAGAGAATGAGTCCCAACCAAGTGACATGGGCTCTGTGGAGGGATGGTGGCTCTGCAAAGCAAGACAGAACTGCCCAGCTGTGATCCCAGCACTCTAGGAGGCTGAGGCAGGAGGATCACAAGTTCAAGCGCAGCCTGGACAACGTAGTGATTTAACAAGACCCCATTTTAAAATAAAAAATAAAAGGGCTGGGGATGCAGCTCAGTGTGAAGGCCCCGGGTTCCTTCTCCAGTATCACCAAAAAAACCCAAACAAACAAAAGACTCCCTTTGTAAGAATTCTTATGTTGCTGCAATGAAAAATTACCACAGGCTTCCAACAACACGAATCTATTATCTTAGAGTTCTGTGGTTCAGGAGTCCAACCAGGTCTCCCAGGGCTGCAGGCAAGCGGTTGGCAGCCCTGCATTCCTCTCTGTGAAGTTGTTTGGTTTTCTCGGCAGTGCCGGGGAGCCACCGGCATGCCTTGGTTAACAGCCCCTCGGTCCGTTTGCAAAGCCAGCATGCAGCCTGCCTCGGCCTCTCTTCTGCCACCCACAGCTCTCCCTGCTGCTGTCCTCCAGCCTCCGTCTTCCCCTGTAGGCCCCCAGTGCCCACGTCCTCCCCGTGTTCAGCTGAGCTGATATTCAACAGGCAACCTGGAGTCCTCTCTGCACCTCCCCAGGCGGATCCGAAGTCCCTGGAGCTGGGCATCCACGCAGCCTGGTTCTGCTCTCACAGGGGCATCGGTCCTGGGGGCACCCAGCCGACAGCCACCACGCAGACTCCGGCTTCCAAGCAGGGATGCGGTGGCAGGGGCTGGGAAACGGAAGGGAGGGGAATTCATGTTTAATTGAATACATGCTAGGTGTCAGCCACCGTGCCTGAAACTTGACATGCCTTATAATTTACTTTTTATGACAACCCTAATAAATACAAATGAGCATCCCCATTTTACACTTGAAAAAATAGGTTTAGAGTGACAGAGTGATTTGTCTAATGACACAGTTAGGTGGTGGCAGAGACAGGATTTGCATCAGGACCTGTCTGGCTTGAGAAAGCATTTAGAGTAGCTCTCATGTTCCTATTTCCTTTTAGAAAATTGTTTTTCAGTTGTACAACTAATGTATGGAAATGTTGTCCTTCCGTCCTAAAAAAGTGTCACAGAGGGGCTGGGAATTTAGCTCAGTGGTTGGAGTGTTTGCCTTGCAAGCACAAGGCCCTGAGTTCGATCCCCAGCACCAAAAAAAAAAAAAAAAAAAGGTGTCACAGATAAAAGCTGGGCATGGTGACATGCACCTGTAATCCCAGCACTCTGGGAGGTTGAGGTAGAAGGAAATTGGAGCCCAGTGTGGGCAACTTAGTGATTTATTTACTTCTCAAAATATAAAAGAACAGGCTGGAGATGTAGCTCAGTACAAAAGCCCTGGGTTCCAGGAAATAAACTCTGTCACCAGTTTGTGGTAGATCTTTCCAGATCTTTGTCTAAAGGGGTGTGTGTGTACATGTGTGAGCGTGTGTGTGTGTAATGCATAGTACTTATAGATGCAGTGTGTGCATAGTACCATAGAGTAAATGAGTAGTTTTGTTTTGAGCAAGCCTGTGAGCGTGTTTTAACATAAATGGGATCCTACTGGAATACTGTTCCGTAGCTTGCTTTTTTAACTCTACAGTATGTCTTGGAAATCCATCCAGATTTATTTAAAGAGCTCTGTCCCTTGCTTCCTAAGCACAGCAGCGGTATTCCAGAAAACACTCGCTTCTTTTCCGTTCTTATATTCCTGGACATCTGGGCTATACATAGTCTCTTTACTCTCACCAACAGTGCTGCCGTGCATGTCTCTGGCTGCATGTATGTCTCTTTAAGCTCAATAAGGAGAGGTGGAATTGTTAGGCTAGGTGAAATACATTTTTTTTTTTTGAGATGGTCTTGCTGTGTAGCCCAGGCTGGCCTCAAACTGGTGGTGATCCTCCTGCCTCAGCCTCTGGAGTGCTGGGATGATAGGTGTGCACCACCGTGCCCATCTTGAGCATGTTCACTTCAGTTTTAGTAATCAACTCCTATACCATCACCTGTTCCCATATAACAAATGTCAGCACCCTGGTGACACTGAACGGTCATGATGTACTGTTGCCCGGCCTGGCTCGTCTAGGGTGGTGCAGTGTGAGGCTGCAGGGCTGCGGGGCTCGGTCTGTTTCAGAGCCAGGCTCAGGGAAGTCACCTCCCGGGGACAGATGCACGTGACAAGAGCATGGACATAGAGGATCAAAGATGACAGGCGAAGCCTCCTGGGCCTGGACTCAGAACTGGCACCCTGTCACCTCGCCGTGTGCTGGGGCCATGCAAGTCACGTGGCCCCGAGTAGGGTTGGGGGCGAGAGGCACCCTGCGTGTGTGACAGGGCCACCCGAGGGCGCCAAGGCAGTGGTAGGGTCCCAGTGTGCTCACCTCGGCCAGGGACAAGACCCAGGATGGTGCACAGGCCCCCATACCCTCGAGGACACTTGGTTCTGCCAGGCCTCTGGCACAGCAGTCCTCAGTACTCTCTGCTTAGTGTCAGTCAAGAGGCAGCAAATGAAGAGGGGGACAGCCCCGGGGGGGTCACAGGAGCCTGCCACTGTTGGTAACCCTTGGCCACTCTCTGTGATTTAGAAGTTGTTTCCTCTGGACAGATCTCACCTTCCCGATCTGTTCTGTGTTTGGGTTTGGTTTGGTTTTTCAAAACAGGGTTTTGCTATGTAGTCCAGGCTGACTTCGAACTCACCACGTAGCCCCGACAGGAATCCTCCTGCCTCAGCCTCCTGAGTGTTGGGATGACAGGCATGTGCCCCAGACCAGCCTCGGCTTCTCTGCCTAGACACAGAGTGCGGGTCTCAGAGCCCTGTAGCCCAGTGTTCAGTCCTAGCAGCTTTGTACTCAGTGTATGCACCATGGACAAATCTCTTGTTCTCTCCCCACAGCTGTTATCTAAACCGTAGAACAGGATAAATAAATTCTGCCTTCCCCACTTCATGGAGTAGGGTCCCCTGAAACCGCATGTGTACAGTGAACATGGAAGCAGGAAACGCTGCTGGTTCAACTCTTTCTTCTTCAGTCAGGACTGACCCCCCGCTTAGCAGTGGGAGAAGACAGAGTCAGCCGGCGGCGCCCTGCAGGCTTGGTCATTTCCGTCACTTGCATCACCCTGGCACGGAGCACGGCCCCGGTGTGGACTGGCGTAAGCCGGGGAGTGAGGAAGGATGCACATGTTTTGGCTCCTGTAAGTGAAACCCTTCGGACCACTGTCAGCATCAGGTATGGCTGGCTCAAGCACTCAAATTGTTGTCAAGAACGAGTTTCATACAGTCTTTGGCTACACCTATGTCTTCAAGAGTTCTACCCATTCTATCTTCCAACAGATTTAGTGTTGCTGCTTTAATATTTAGATCTTTGATCCACTTTGATTTTAGCTTAGTGCATGGGGAAAGATACGGGTCTAGTTTTAACCTTCGGCATGTGGAGAGCCAGTTTTTTCAGCACCATTTATTAAAGAGGCTGTCTTTCTTCCAGTGAGGTTGTTTGGCCCCTTTGTCAAAGACAAGGTGACTGAGAGTATTTGGACATGTTTCTGCATCTTCTAATCTGTCCCATTGGTCCTGGCGTCTGTTTTTTTGCCAGTACCATGCTCTTTTTATTACAGTAGCTTTGTAATATGATTTCAGGTCAGGGATTGTGATGGCCCCTGCTGACCATATTCTTAGGTGAAATAAATCAGACACACATGTTTAAATACTGCAGTGTTTCTCTGGTGTGAGAAACTGGAAGTGTAAATAAAGACTAAAATGCATTACATTGGGAACGGGAAAGAAAATGTCCAAATGGGAAAGGGAACGAGGGAGGGGAACGGAGAAGGGGAAAGGAACAGAGGGACCAGAGAAATAAGAAATGGAAGGAAAAAATGGAAACAAAGCTTTTGTAAATAAGGGGGGAGGTGAAAGGAGGGGAGGGGAACGGGAAAAAAAGAAGCAACAAGATATATCATGTACAGGTACAAATCCCCTAAGATGAATGTTATATCTAAAATGTGCCATTAAAATAAAATTAAAAAAAAAGAATGTGTCTCAGCTGGGTGTGGTAGCATGTGCCCATATCCCAGCACTTTGGAGGCTGAGGCAGGAGAATCAGTGTGAATGAGGCCAGCCTGGGCTACATAGCGAGACCCTGTTGTGAGAGAGAGAGAGAGAGAGAGGGGAAAGGAAAGGAAAGGAAAGGAAAACTGGGTGTGGTTGCTCACATATATAATCCCTGACTCTGATCCTCTCGTCCCCCTCTTTCCCTAGAATCCATGTAATGACGTTGGGCCCACCGAACATGCCAGAGTAACCTCCCATCTCAGCAGCCTTGACTTAGTTGCGTCTGCGAAGTCCCTGTGGCAGGAAGGGTCACACAGTTACAGGCCCAGGGGATTAGGACATGGGCATCTTTACTCTGTCTGCCACAATCATCATGAAAGAACAAGTGGAAAGGAGAAAAAGAGAAAAAAGTCTGTTCTCTCACCTTCCCAGTGCGCAATCCCTCCTAAACAGTTTGGTGTGTTTCTACTTGGTCTCTAAAAGGGCAGTTAGATTCATACTGTATGTGCAACGTTCATGTTCTTTGGCACTGAACATTACCTCACCGACATTTTCACGCTAATATATATTCTTCACAATGTCATTTTAAATGGCCGTGTAGTAGCCTATGGAAGCGATGTAGCAGAGTTAATTTAGTCATTCCCTTCTAGTTGGGTACGCTGGTAATTTCATTTTTAAAAAACTATTCTAAATGACAGCTTGATGGACCTCTTTGCATATAAGTCTCTGACTTTCAGGTGAATTCCGGAGATGAGAATCGAATGCATTTAAAGGTGTGAATATTTTCCGTGTATTTGACACCTACCCAGTGGCTTTCTAAAAAGAGGTACACATGGCTTAGTCTCTGCAACAATGTATCAGCATGAATGGGGCTGGCTACACCCTTACCGGAAGTGCCCAGCAGACCCTTAAGTATTTGTTGCTTGTGGACCGGCAGAAGAATCACTGCATAGTTTTAATGCTGTGCCCTTGGGCTCTATCAAAAGGAACTAAGTGAAACAAGTTAATGCAAAAATCACTTCGGCTTTTGTGTAGCACTTTGGCTGGTGATCCAACTACTTCAACTCACAGGAGCATATTAAGGAAATAATCAAGTAGAGAAGAATACACACAAAGGTGTGTATCATGCAGTCGTTAACAGTAGCCAAAGTTACAAACAATTTAAATGTCATTAAAGAGCAACAATCGGCAGAGCATGTGTGATCTTGGGGCTGCTGCTTTACCTGCGTCCTGTGTTCATGTCTAATCACTCCTGCCCCGTTTATTAACGATTCATTCTCTCGGTCATCTCGTATTTGTGCTACGCTCTGGGCTGGCTACTACGGGTACCGGGATGCACAAACAGTGGGGACATCAAAACCACCCTCAGGACAGTCACAATGGAGTCTTTTTTCTCCCACCACCCCCCTCTTTTTTTGTTGCTTCCCCTCCTTTTATTAATAGCCCCATTGCTGGGTTTCAGTGTGTGTTTTGACTGTATCCGCGGCCCCTTCTTACCCTCCCCCCCACCCCTCCACTTTGCCCTCCCCAGTCCTACTGTTCAATCAGGCCAGCCTGCTTGTCCACGATTCTCCTCGCTAGGCTGAAGTCTTCTGGAGGGAGGCAGCGTGTCTCTGGCCCCTCCAATGCCGGTAGGGTGACCAGGGGAAGACGCCTGTAACCAGGGGCTGGCACTGAACCCCAGACCAATGGGAGCAAAGCTCGGGGCCTCTCCTGGGGCTGCTGTGACTACCTTGCTGCACCCAGCCACTGCCCACCGTCAGGCAATCCACATTCTGCGCAGGTCCAGCCTGCGTTGCTGTGGCCAGAGCTCTCATCCCAGATGCAGCATTAGCTGCATGGAAATGCATGCACCCAGAGTTAGGGGCTTTTTAAGGTTGTACACCCCAGAGGCTTCTCCCTTTTTTCTTGTAATTTGCCCATAAGTCACTTGGTGACCCTATGATAATAGAATGCAGTGACATGGAAGAAAGGGAGACAGGTCCTCTCCTCAGCTCCGGCACTGGGGGTGGAACCCAGGGCCTTCCACACTGAGCTACATCCCCGGCCCTTACTTACTTTTTTCATTTTGAGACTCACCAAGTGGCTAAATTGCCCAGGCTGGGCTTAAACTTGTGACCCTCCTGCCTCAGGCTCCCAGAGGGCAGGGATTACCATGTGCCACCACACCTGACTGGGATTCGATTCTTTCATTCAGGGTCTCTAAGATGATCTCCACCCATGTTCCCATGTTGTTGTGTGTGCCTGTGGCTCACCCATTTCCACTCTCCTGTGGTGTGTGCTCTTTGTGAACACACCAGCCTCTCCTCATCCATCTGCCGCCATACACCGGAGTGTCTCCCAGGTCTGGCTGTTCTGAGTTTGCCACTACAAAAGGCCTCGCGTGTGTCTGTGGGCGGGCACATGCGTGTGCCGCTGGTGGGTACACGCCTAGAGTCACGGAGTGGAAGTATGTCCAGCTTGGGGACACCACCAGGTAGAGGTCAGTGAATTATTTTTAGGGGCAATTTGTATACAGTGAAATGCCAGCTATTAAGATTATAATTCAGTGTACAGTTTTGGCAAGTCTTTGCACATGTAACCAACACCCCAATAAGACGGCAGAGATGTGGAAAATTACTTTGCGCCCCCTTCCTGTGAATGCCCACTCAACAGGCCACTTCTCTTCTGATTTCTATTACCGAAGATGAATTTTGTATTTTCTTTATAGCAACGGAATCAAATTGTACAAGCCCTTTGTGTCTGCTTTTCCTTGCTCAATGTAATGTCTGTGAAACTCACCCATGTTGTTGAAGGTACCAGCAGTTCATTCTCTAGTTGCTGAGTGGTGTCCCATTGCACAGGTACACTAGAATTGGTTTACCTTTTCTCTTTGTGATGGACATTAGAGTTCCTTTCACTTCTGTGCTATTATCACTAACGAAGCTTCGCACATCATTACTAAAGTCTGTGTGTAGACTGTGTGGACAGATATTTTGGGTAAGATTAGTGGGTCACGGAATATGTGAGGTGATCAAAACGATGGTCAACGTTTAAATAAAATAATCACAATAAAAGACATACTGCCATCAATTCCCCTCAAAATACCAATGCATCCCCTGCTCACTTAGAACACACTTATCTTATTGTTCTTGGCAACAAGACTTTCATTGGCAATAAGGTTTTAAATTCAGACATGCACCAGCCCCATATTTTTGGACCAGCCCCTGTAGATTATTTGTAACAGTACCAGAGCCTGCTAGCCCCTGGGGGTGGCGTGTTACTTTCCCTTTTCTCTGCATTCTGTGGCAGTTTGAGTTGCTCCATGCTCTCACCAACACTTTGTACTCCTTAATGTTAGCTGTTCTTTTTTGGGGGGGTCCTGGGAATAGAACTCCGGGCCTTGCGCTTGCTAGGCAAGCACTCTACCACTGAGTTAAATCCCCAAACCCACTGGTAGCCATTCTAGTTGGTATGAAGTGCTGTCTCATTTTGGTTTTAATTTGATTAATGATGTTGAATGCTTTTTAATATGTTTATAAATCATTTGTCTATCTTTTCATGAAGTCTATGTTCAGATCTTATACCCATTTTTTCTTTTTAAAAATATATTTATTAAGGCCAATTAATTTTAGAAAATATTGGGTTTCATTATTGTATTTTCACACATGCATATAACATATTTTGATCATATCCCCCCTTTACCCTCTTATGCCCTCTCCCCCTTAATACTTTCCTCTTGTCTAATAGTAACTTTCTTTCTTTCTTTCTTTTTTGAGATTCTGTTTATCAGGTGGAAGTTGGTATTTGTCTTTATGAGTCTGGCTTATTGTGTTTAACCTGATGGCCTCTGTTACATCCATTTTCCTGCAAATGACATAATTTTGTTCCTCTTTATGACTGAGTAATAGTCCATTGTGCATATAGATCACATTTTCTTTATCCATTTGTCCATTGATGGGCCCCCAGGCTCATTCCGCATGGTGGTTCTTGTGAACTGTGCTGGAATAAACATGAGTATGCAGGTTTCCCCGACAGTATGCTGACTTTAATTCCTTTGGGTATAAGCCAGGGAGAAGTATAGCTAAGTCCTGTGGTAGTTCTGATTTTAGTTTTTTCCATACTGACTTCTGTAGTGGCTCTAATAATTCACATCCCAACCAGCAGTAAGAAGGGTTCCTTCTTCCCACATCTTCGCCAGCACTTATTGTTTTTGTTTCTTTGTTTTTGTTTTGTTTGTTGTTTTTGTTTTAGTTTTACAGTGCTAGGGCTCAAACTCAGGCCTTTGCACTGAGCTGCATCCCCAGTCCTTTTTTTATTATTATTATTTTTTTATTTTAAGGCAGGATCACACAAAGTCACTAAATTGCCCAGGCTGGGCTTAAATTTGTAATCTTCCTGCTTCAGCCTCCCATAACACTAGGATTACAGGCGTGCCCAGCTGTTTTTTGTGTTCTCAATGACAGCCCATTCTGACTGGGGTGAGAGGGAATCTCAATGTAGTTTTGATTTTCATTTCCCTCTTTTACTCATTTTTTTCTTGGGTGTCTTTTCTGCCATCGTTGATCTATAGGAGTTCTTTGTAGACTCGCATTTGATCCCTTTATCAGCTATATGTAATGTGAACGTTTTTCACAATCTGTCGCTTGTCTTTTCATTTTCTTAATAATGTCAATGGTATTTATTCATCGTCGTTGCAGGTGTCAATAGTTAATTCCTTCTCTTGCTTTTATCTTATTCTCTTATATTAACATACACAATTTGCTTATTCGCGCACTGATAAACCTTTGAGTTGCCTCCAAGTTTTGCCTGATGAACAAGGATGCTGTGAAGATTATTGTGCTGATCTTCTGTGGATATCCGTTCTCACTGTCCCTGGGTAAAGGAAGCCGCCAAACTCTTTCCAACGTGGCTCTACCATTTTCCATCGCCACCAGCAACCTGTGGGCATTCCGGCTGCTCCTCATTCTCATCCCTGTTGGATGTGATACATCTGCTTAACTTCAGCCACTCTAGTAAACACAAAAACGGAATTTTAAAGCGGGTGTAGCAGCATACACCAGTATTCCCAACACTCTGGGTGGCTGAGGGGAAAGAGTGCAAGTTCAAGCCCAGCCTGGGCAATTTAGCAACATCCTGCCTGGGGAAAACAAACAAAAAAACCAACCAAACAAAAACAAAATAAAACAAAACAAAAAAGATCTAGGAATGTAGCTCAGTGCAAATTTAATCCCCAATACACACCACCAAAAAAAAAAAAAGCATTTTATTACACTACTTCATTTGCATCTCTGATGACTAATAATGTTGAGTGGTTTGCATGTACCTAGTGGCTATGTGTGTATTTTCTTTCCTTTGTAAAATATCTATTTCATAATTGTTTTTACCCATTCGTTCATCGCTTATCATTGAGTTCTTAATGTGTTCTAGATTCTTCATCATCTACATGTATTACAAATATTACTTCCAAGCCTGTGTTTTGCCTTTTCATTTATTTAATGATGTTTTTCACAAGAAGTCTTAGACTTGATTATGTCGAATTTATCAAATGTTTGTGGATATTGCTTTATGTGCCGTGTCTAGGAAATCTTCGTCTGTCTCAAATTGCAAAACTATTCTTTCACATTTTCTTCCTGAGGCATTACAGCTTTAGCCTTTATATTTAGGGCCGTGAACTACTTCGAATTAACACTCGTGCATAGCATGGGTAGGGGTTGGAGTTTATTTTTTTTTCTGTACATTTATCTATTTGTTCTAGGATATCCCTTCCCTTCCCTCAATGACTTGCTTCGACTTCTTTGTTGAACAAATCAGTTGATTATAATATTGGTCTACATAAAGACTTTCTAATCTGTTCTTTTTAAAATAATTATTATTATTTCGAGACAGGGTCTGGCTATGTAGCCAGGCATGATAGCTTGCTTTTTATATGTTTCATAATTTTTGGTTCATTTTTTGAGACGGGATCTCACTGTGTTCCCAGGCTGCCCTCAAACTCACAATTCTCCTGCCTCAGCCTCCTGAGCACTGGGATTACAGGCACCTTGCATTTAATATGTTCGATGTATTTTAAATGGAATTTTGAATTTTCATTTTGCTCTAGTGTATAAAAAATATTATTTCAGACTTTTTCTATTGACCTTTAATCTCTCAACATAGCTAAGTTCACACATTTGTTCTAGTTGTTTTTACAAACTTCTTTGGATTTTCTACCTACACGATGTTGTTAGTAAATAAAGACAGAACTGCGGCAGGGAGAGGGAGGAGAGGGGAGGGGACCCCAAAAGAATTAAGATGTGCGACGTTCATGCAGTAACTTCCCATGAGGAATGTAATCATGATGTACTGCAAACATGTACTAATAAAAAGAAAAAAATTTTAAAAGACAGCTTCGTAGTTTTTTTCTATATCTTTTAAAATAACCATATGACTTTCTCCTTTTATTATATCGTGGTCTAAATTCCATTCACCGCATTTTGAATGTTAAACAAATACTGTTTTCCTGGTCTAAATCCCACTGGCTCATAACGTATTAACCTTTACATATATTACTATTTTGATTTTCCAGTATTTTATTAAGGACTTTTCCATCTGTGTTCATAAGGGATATTGGTCTATAATTTTCTTTTCTTGTAATGTCAGGTTTGGGTATAGGGATTTGTCACCCCACAAAACGATTTCAGAAATGTTTCTTCTCTGTTTTCTAAAAATCTTGGTGTAAGACCCATGGTAGAATTTCCTTTTCATTCTTTTTTTTTTTTTTTTTTTTTTTTTTTTTTTTTTTTTTTTTTTTTTTTTTTTTTTTTTTTTGTGCTGGGGATTGAACTCGGGGCCTTATGCTGGCGAGGCAGGCACTCTAACCACTGAGCTAAATCCCCAGCCCTCCATTTCATTCTTTTTATAGTTCCTTTGTCTCCATCTTTCTCGTACCATCCCATCTTGCCCTTAAACATATTTGTAATCAGTGTTTTAAGGTTTCTGTCTCTTGATTCCAGCACCCAAGTGATCCCAAGGCCTGTTTCTGCTGCCTGCTCGTTTGGTTTTCACTCAGGGACACATTTTCCTGTCTCTTTGTAAGTTCGGTAATTGTTAACCGCTTGTTGGACATTGTGCATGGTGCATGGGGTGGAACCTCGGTTCATCTGTCTTCCCTTAAAACTCTCAGGTTTTCTTCTGAAGGGCAGTTATGGGAGACGCTTAGGGTCCTGTTAGTGTCGAGTTTTGCTCACTGTTAGGACAGATATATTTCACTTCTGTTCTTAGTCTTAGAGTAACGTGGCCCCTGGTCAGGGTCGTGCACCATACCACTAGTCCATGGCCACTTTTTTTTTTTTTTTGTGGTGCCAGGGATCGAACTCAGGGCCTTGCACTTGTGAGGCAAGCACTCTAACTACTGAGCTAAATCCCCAGCTCATGGCCACTTTTGTTTTTGTTCTTGTTCTTGTTTTTTGAGACAGGGTCTTGCCTTGTAGTCCAGGCCGGCCTTGAATTTAGACTTCTCAGAAATGTAGCACCACTGTATGCTGAAACTGGGAACCCTCCCGAGGCAGGTTGGTAGGGTCTCGTAGGTTCCACTTGAAAACATTAAGCACCCTGGAAGCTGTTTGATGTTGTAGTGGTCTTCCAGGGAGGAAGGATGAGCAGCCTGTCTCTGCCCTGCTGGATGTGGGTGTCGCAGCATCCGAAAATAACCTATTTGTCCGGAGAGGCTGCTGTTAAACTTCACCAGCTCTGAGTTTGCCTCCATTCCCCCAGGTGTCTCGGCTCCTGGGAACCAGGGTCTTGGGCCTTAATTAGATTCAATTCAAATACTGTGGGCAAGAAGACTCCATAGATGATGCTGTGTGCTTCATACAGTGTTACAGCAGGGGGCGTGGGGTGGCGGGTTGTCCCACGATTGTCCCACAGTTAATGATGCTAAATTTTACCACTTTTGTACAGTGGCGACCCCTTTCCCTCTCCGTTATCAAGGTGCGTTTTGCCCTTTCAAGTGAGCGATCTATGAGGTGAAACTTCAGGAGCAGGAGAATAAGCCGGTGATTCTAGCAGGAATGATTTTGGGGGCTGCAAATGGTGATGAGCTACCTTCCACCACAGGTACACATCCTCACATCTGTTGTACCCACACATGATGTATATGTGTACACACTCATCTACTGGGGATTGGATCCAGGGCCTCTGCACTGAGCTACATCCCCAGCCCCATTTTTTTTTTCTTTTTGAGATACGATCTTGCTAAATTGCCTAAACTAGCAATCCTCCTGCCTCAGCCTCCCAAGTGCTGGGATTACACACCTGCACCACCACACCAGGCTGTAGTCATTTGTTTTAATTCTCATTTTGTCCCAACTTTTGCCAATGGCGTGCCTTCGAGCTCCCTCCTTTGTCCTCTTCACCTGGCCCCATTTGTCTTTGAGCACTTCCTTCTGGGGCTTGAAGCTCGTCCCAGGCTTACTTTGTACCCACAAGCAGCTATTTTCCCAAGGAGTCTGGTTCCCTGTAGTGGGAATAACATCTGGAAGCCAAGACCAGGGTGGTGCACTTGCTTGTTTCAGACATTCTTTCAACCACTGAGGGAAGCAAATGGTTTGAGATCATCTTACCAGGTGAAAAGCTACAGTGTTGCTGACTATTGCAGTTACCCTAACCACACCTAGCACCTAACCCACAAGACTTAGTGGCTTCAAACAACAAAATCATTTTATAATTGCTTAGGGTTTCTTTGAGTAAAGAACCGGGGAGGTGCTGGACATGGTGCATGCCTATAATTTCAGCACTCAGAAGGCTGAGGCAGGAGGACCGCTGCCAGTTCAAGGCTAGCCTGAGCTACATAGTGAGAACTTGTCTCAAAAAAAAAAAAAAAAGGAGTTATGGAAGGGTTGAGCTGGGAAGTTCTGGCCTTGGGACTCTGCAGCAGGCGCAGTGAGGCAGTGGTTAGTGTCTCACCAGAGGAAGAGCTGCAGCACACATGCTGGGCACATCCTTCTCTCTTTGGCAGCCCTGTGGCCTCTTCCTGCGATCTCTCCACATGGGTGAGTCTGAGCTTCCTCCTGGCATGGCGACCTCAGGGAGCCAGTCAGCTCCTATGCCGCCAAGGGCTCGAGAGCAAATATCCCAGCAAACACAGCAGAAGCTGCGTCTCTTCTCTGACCCAGCCTTGGAAGCCACGGGCCCCTGGATGAAAGGTCTTAAAAGCCCTGCCAGTTAGTTTCCAGGGACTTACACATGGATAAGTGCACCATCCGAGATGTCCCATGTCAAGAAACGTGTGTGGGACAAGGTATGGTCGTGCCATCTTCAGGAAAGGGTCTGTCACACTGACTCAGTGCTGTGTTGTAGGAGCCAGACATGCAGCAAGCAAGTACGTCACCCTGCTGTGGAAACTAAGTCTGCACCTCTGTCCCCTGCGGAGTGGTCACCCACCTCTCCTAACAGGAAGGTTTCAGGTTTGGGTTAGAGGCACAGTGTCTGTATTAGTCAGCTCTCCTCTTGCTGGGGTACAGCACCGAACACCCACAATCTAAAGGAGGAGAGGTTTAATTTGGCTCATGGTTCAGGGGGTTCAGTCCATGGTATGCTGGCTCCAAGGCCAAGACATCATGGCAGAAGGGCCTGGCGGAGGGGAGGTGCTCACCTGGTGGCAGCCAGGAAGCACAGAGGGAAGGGAAGAACCAGAGAGGGAGCTCTAGGCACAAAGGCATGCTCTCAGCAACCTGCCTTTCCTGACAGCCCCCACCTCCTACAGCACATGTAGCTGTGAACTCACCAATGGGTGAATCCACAGGTGAGCACAGCAGCCCACGAACCAGTCACCTTGCCAAAGCCTGGCCTCGGACCATGGGAGACTCAGGGGCCATCCTAGGCCAGAGCCACAGCAGTGTCTCAGTCTACTCAGGCAGCTGTAACAAAACACTTTAGACTGGGTAATTTATTTTTTTTAAAAAAAGCAAGAAAGATATTTTTTACAGCTGTAGAGGCTGGAAGTCCAAGAACAAAATACCAATGAGCGAGCGTCTGTGGAGGTCCCATTCCTCACAGATGGCACCTTCTTGCTGTGTCCTCACGTGGCACAAGAGGCCAACCATGGGATTACAGTCACTAATTCCATGCTCAAGGACTCTGGCCCATGACTGTCCTGCCTCCAGTGGCCCCTCCTCTTTGTATTAGCACATTGGTAATTAAGTTTCAGCATATGGATTTAGGGGACACACTCTGACCACAGCACAGACCAAAGGTCAGAATTGGGAGTAAGGTCTGTGGCCAAGCGTGGTACCCCTGAGCTGTCACCCGACTTTCGGGAACTGTCCCCACCTTGTTTATTTTCTAGCCCAGGGGAAGGCATGGGGGAGTTGTCCT
>PVJO010015496.1:0-44793 GCA_004026905.1 Hystrix cristata
AGAGAAATTGCCGAAGCAAAGGGAGGGGGCGTGGATTTGGATTGAGGGGAGGGGGTCCGGGTAGGAGGGACTGAGGGGCGTCCAGGCTGGTTGGGGAAGAGAGGGAGGCAGAGCCCCGAGGACCAAAGAGAGAGGAAGAGAACGCCAGAATAGTCCCTGGCAAAAGAGGCATCTGGCTGGAAAGACCTGTAAAATAAGGGAATGGGGAAAGGGGGAGTACTTCTCTGAAGATGGGAAGGGGGGCGTTCAAAGGCCGGAAAAATGGAGAAGGGGAGAGAGTTACCAACTGGGGTCGAAGATTGGGAGTGCGGTGGCTGTTTGCTTGTTTTCTGAGCTGAAAATACAGAAGGAAGAGGAGAGGATAGGCGAGGATGTGAGTTTCTCCGGCTAAAAGTGAAAGTGTTCTGCCATCAGTGACAGTTGCGGCCGAGGGAGGGAAGGTGATGTTTTCAACCCCCACCCTCCCGGCCTCCCTCGGTCTCTCCCTGCTCTTTCTGCACTTTGTCCAATGAAAGAAGGCGAGTTCGGGGGGTGAAAGTTCAGCAGAAGGACAAACCCGGTTTGCAGGGAAACAGAAAACCCGCCAGCCGAGGGGGGTTTTCCCCTGGATCCGGGAATCAGGAGAGTGTAACTCAGAAGGGCTTTCCTCCCTCCTCGTCAGAGCCACTGCAGGAATGCGTAGTTAGGTCCACTTGGGGGGAAAGTGGCTGCTTCAGGAACTACCAGCCTGCCACGGTTCTTCCCAGGAAAACACCCGGGGGCGAGCATGTCAATCAGTTGTTGAACACAAATTACTTGCTCTCCCATAGATCAGGCACATGCAAAAAGCTTTTCCAATTCTTTGAAAAGGTGAGATCTTTTTTCTTTTTGCTGTTTTGAAGTTTCGTTGAATTTAGAAATTTGGAGTAAATGAGAAGCTCAAATGAAATGTTGTGAAATAAAGATACATATATATCATATATATGTATGATTTCTTTCACTTTTATTAACAGAGAGGGAAGCCGATTTCATGTTTCCAAAGATAGAGGACCTCCAAGGCTTGTTCACAGAAATAATTTTGTTCATCACCCCAGATGCTGCCAAACTCCCAGGGCAGCATTTACAGCTCCTGGGTGAATTGCACTAGGCCAGTGCTATATGGAAATACATTTTAAACCACCCATATAGATTCTCACTAAGTACTTCCCTGGGGTGGACAGAGAGGAGGCTTACTGTCCCTTTGGTTTTGAGATTGGCACAGTTGTAGATAATACAGTGAATATCTTGAAAAGCTCATTATATAAATGTCTTTTTAAAAATACTGAACACTCATTTACAGAATTTAAATCTCAATTCCGATGACAGCACAAGACTACCACTTTAAAATTGTATCTCTTTTGCAAATATAATAATAATAATAAGCCATTCAATGATGCTCTTGGAGAATAAACCCAGAGAAAGGGAGACTGCGCTCAGGTAATCTCAGCCTAGCAGAATTCATGTTGAATGCATGATGTGCTGCCTCCATGCGATGCAGACAAGACCATCCACCCGATCTTCTAGCTCGAAACTACATATATAAAATGCATTTTAGTGTGTGGAGAATTTCGTCTTTTTCTAGAGGCTAGGATTCATGTTGTCTTTGTCAGGACTTTAACACATGTTCTGCTATGTTCTAGACCATACAGTGGGCACTTAAAGATGAACAAATAACTAAAGTTCTTGCCCTTGGGCACTCACAGTCTGCAGCTCTCAGTAATAACATCCAGTATTTATTGAATGCCTACTATGAATGACCTAGGCAGTGATCTAAAAGCTTTATGTTAACCCAGCTAATACTCTCAACAATGCTTTGACATCAGTGGAAATTCTACATCCTAAATTCTCAAGTAATTAAATGGAAACCTACAAAGTAGCCATTCTATTGGGGGAAAATTATTTTTAATTTTTATAATGTTTCTGCCAAATATAACTTGTTTATGATACACGCCTGGTTATAGAGTTGTAACTCAAAGGAATTGCAATTTGTTTAAACACAACAAATCTATTCATAGTCTATGAAGAACAATTCATGCTCTGATCTTGTTTTGTAGACGGAGCTGTTATTTTTTTAAATCATTATTATTGCCATACTAAAAAAGATCTGTAGATTGCTGCTGATCTTAGTCTGCATTTTAACTGCCTTAAATTCTACATTCAATTGAAAGTAGAGGCTAAAGTCAGGTTGGCAACAAGTTTTGAAGACAAAAGGAAATCCTGGTTGTAAATCCTATGATGTATTCAGTTCTCTGTAAGATACTGTCTCATGTGCCGCCTTAGAGAACCCTATCCATTTGGTTCACGTTAGAGGGAAACTTAACTGCAGCTCAACATAGTGTTCATTTTCAACACTGTCACGTTACATTCGTAAGGAGCGGATTTTAATTTCTTTATCAGTAATCAACTGGAAGTTTCTTTTTGTTAAATTAAAGCGAGAAGCATTTTAAAATAAAGGGCATAGGGGTAGGACGCCACCTTTTGGTGATAAAACAAATAGAAATCCCTTGTTAAAACAGACGTTCTGACATAATTTTATTTTTAATTACATCAAGGCAAAGGTGCTTGTCCCCATTTCCTTATATTTTAAGTAAGGGTGAAAAACTGATATAAATGCACAATTAGCAAATTATAGTTAACTGCAGCCAGTATTTCCCCAAAGACAGCAGAATATGTTACTGTGCTGCCATATACTATTAACTATACATCGAACTTGAACTCCATTCTCCAAATACTGTGTCAATGAATATATATACACATTTTGGGAAGAGAATGGAGTAGATATTTACCACTTCATGATATGCTTGAATCCTCTTAAGGTTAGAGTTGAACAGAAACTAAAAGCATCTCAGTGTTTCTTCAACTATATTTGCAGTACCACCTTCCTGATTTTGCCATATCTATATAACATAATAATTCCTGAATAATTAATACCTGTACAGTGTATTCATTAGAATGAAGTTATGGTAATAGTACTAAATATTTTCATTTACACCAACCTACCTTTTATTTATTTTTCAGTTACTACTTTAAATGGAAAGTCAGTATTCTCCTCCATAAATTAAAAACAAGCACAGTGAAGTGAAAACAAAGTCACTGATTTCTCTTTGTGAGAGTAGCAAAAGAAATAAATGGATTAAGAAAAGAGATGGTCAGGCCTGGGGATTTAGCTCAGCGGTTAGAGTGCTTGCCTTGCAAGCACAAGGCCCTGAGTTCGATCCCCAGTACCAAAAAAAAAAAAAGAGAGAGAGGGTCACAGTGTCAAGAAGTTGTAAAGACATGAGCATTGATTGCTGGGGAAAAAAAAACAACTTTTGAACAACAAAAAGGATCAGAAAGAGATTGGAAAGGAATACAGTTCTAGGGGCTGGGGATTTAGCTCAGTGGTTAGAGTGCTCGCCTTGCAAGCACAAGGCCCTGAGTTCAAACCCTAGCACCAGGAAAAAAAAAAGAAAAGAAAAGAAAAGGAATACAGTTCTTAATATGCAAGTCCATGTTATCTGGGGCCATCCCATCACCAAGGCTCCCATACTCTGAGAAACAAAACTAAGGATATCAAACTGCAAATGGGGAAGCTGAGGCCCAGGGATTAAAGTCTTTCTCCAAAGCCAAAAGATTGATTAATGGATGAAGAAGGGTCAGAATCCGAATGCCCTGACATTGTGTGTTTTCATCTTACTTTTCCAAGTTAGACACTAGGCAGCCAGGATACCTTGCTCCCCCCAAACAGCTGTTCTATGCATCCCTTTACGGGTGGTGGAAAAACAGAGGCCACAGTGGGTGAAGATCAAGTTCAGCCCCCTTGGCAAACTTCTCTTTTGTAAATGTGTTGGACATCAACATGGAGAGAAGAGGTTGGAGGGCTGAGGGGAGAGGAGAAGGGAAGGTAGCAAGCGTGATGGGACTACTCTAAATGAAAGAGTGCCTCAGTTTCCTTCCAAGAAGATGAAAAGAGCTAAAGAAGATCATGTGCTTCACTGTAATTGGCAAGAGACCATCCTCTGTGTTCTGAGGTCCCCAGGTGTCCACACTGGAAATCTGTGGGAGGTCTCTGGTCTTACAGTATATAGTATTTAAAGATACCGAGACACGGCCACATTCGATAACTACATGGCTGAAAATTTAGGGTGGTGCTGATCAGCCCCAGCTTAAATCTGGAGCCAATGGTGCTTTTTCTGATTTTCTAACCCGAGTATGGAGCCTGAGCCGTGGAGATTCCATTTCCTACGCTTTGATTTATTTTTTTTTTTTAAGGACACAGTTCTATACATGTAATTTTTTTTGTGTGTGTGGTGCTGGGGATCGAACTCAGGCCCTTGTGCTTGCAAGGCAAGCACTCTAATCACTGAGCTAAATCCCCAGCCCTCAGTTCTATACATGTAAACAAATACAGCCTGCAAATATTTTTATGTCTTCCTAAATTGGGCCTTGTGAAAAGAGGGTGCCGATAACTATGCTATGTAGCACTCAGCCCTAAGGCACCGGATGGATTGTGATCCTGTGAAATGCAATGCGCACTAAAGTATTGGGCCAAGTACTTTCACTCCAGAAAGCTGCTCCAGCCTCTTCTGCCATGAGCATTCACAGTGCAACATGTTCATACCTTGGAGACATGTAAAGGAAGGATGCATGGCTCAGCCCCATCTGCTACAGGTGCTAGAACCATCTACAGCCTTGCTGTGCAAAAGGAGATGTGCTCATCTGCAGCACAGCACCACCTGAGGGTGCATTATAGAGGCAAAATCTCAGGCCCCCACCCCAGACCTACTGAATCAAAACTATATTTTCACCAAAGCAGCCAGCTGAAATTCACACACACTCAGGTCTAAGCAGCAGGATTATAGTAGGCTCAGCTCCTTCTACAACAGGCCATGTGTCAGTGTTTTTCACAGCCTGAAATGACTTGACATGTAGTCCTGTAAACTGTTTGCCATACCTGAGTGTCCAAACTGGCATCTTTTGTAAATTTTGTTGGTTCCTTGTTTTTCAACAACTTGCAAAGTGAAGCTATAAATCACCTATGTAAACCATGATTAATTCCTTTTACATTAATAACAGGGTAACTTCTCTCCCCTGTTACCCCAGAGAGACTGCTAATTGCCCTCCAATTGTTTACCTTTGTATTGTTTTATGAGAGCTCAGAGAAAGATGGGAGATATTCCCCACCAGGCCAGAAACAAAGGCCAGACAGGTTTTGGAAAGGCTGAACACATGCTATGACTACACCTTGTTAGTAGAGGGCTTTGCTTTCTTTGTTTTGTTTTCTTTTTTATGGAAGGGATGACGCCTCCATAATTATAGGTGTTGCTGTTTAAAACCCAGAATGTTTTCCAAACCACTGAGGGCCACACCTCCAGCAGCCCAGGAGCCATCCTGGTTGGATTCTCCTTCTAGTTCTCTAAACAGTTTATAAAGACACATCCAAGCACTACTAGGTTTACGTGAAATCTAATGAGAGGAAGGGGGACCCTACTGAAGTATGGTTGCTTCCTGAATAAACATGAGGGAATCCTAAGGAGACCTCACAGCTCATGGTTCATTTGTGTCTGTAAAGTTCTCAGAAAGCCTCCAGTTAGTTAGCCTTCCTAACAAGACAATACATTACTTTTGTAACCCCCCAAAAATAATTAAAACCATTGTTTTAATACTATCCTAAGGCGGTGTAATTAAGTCTCTGAGTGAGTAATTGTGTACCTGAATTCAAAATAAGATTTCACATGTAAAGCAAAATTCTGATTGTAATCTAGGAGAAGTGTCTTGGCTTAAATTTAGAATGCACAAGTGCCAGCTCAGCATTACAATAGGCATTGTTGGAGGGCGGGAGACAAAACACGTTTGTATGAGAAGGGAAACAAGGCAGGTCTACCCACCTTCAGGAACAGTAAGGCTAAATGTTCCAAGCTGCAGACTTTAGGAGGGACCTAAACATGGTGAAATGCCAACATTTTTGAGGATGGGAGCATCTTTGCATAAGATAGGGGTTTCTGTTTTAGTAGTATCTACAAAATACCTATCAAGAGAAGTTTCCTCATCCTCATCCTCACGTGTTCTTGAGCCATTGTTTAGAAACTTACAAAGAATAAAAATCTAATTCAACCAAGGCTGGTATGAATCCTGTGGCGTCAGATTAAAGTTGAAGATACCCATATGGACAGTTTTTAAAAACATTATAGTCACAAGATAAATAGATACAGAAATAAATCTGTGTGTGTATGTTTGGATGAGTTAACTCTGTCCACTGAGAGGGACTAGAAGCAGTGACACCCCAGTTGCAGCGAGCACACTTAGCACCCAGCCTTGGTTTCTAAACACCTTTCTCCAATTAAGAAAAAGCAGGGCTTCTTAGAGAACTAATTACACTCAGGGGTGGTAGAGGGATGCCTGGAACTTCTTGTGGTGGCTAAAAGTACTAAAGGAAGTGCTGCTAGGGCAGGGTGGGGTGGGGTGGGGAATTGGAAAGTGCTGCTAAAGAGGGGAGTGCTGGTGGGGGGGATTGGAAAGAGCTGTCCAATTCCAAAGTTGAGATAGCTTGAGCAAGAAAAGAAATAACAACAGTATTTAGTGTTAGGTATATATGGACATATGACACCTCTTCCTAAGAGAAGATTGATGAGGCCCAGCAATCTGTGTTTTAACAAGTTTTCACAGGTGATACTGAAGCCAACGCCTACTGACCCAGTTAGGTAGCTGAAATTATTGAAGGAGCTGTATGCATACAGCTGGGAAGAGTAGGGACTGTGACAAAGTTGAGCACACAACCCCCAACTACAAGGGGCTGGTGCTGACTGCTGTCACCAAGAAAGGGAGCCCAGGGCAGAAAGAACGTTTGAATTTTCGAAGGAGACAAGAAATTCAGATTTTTATGCAAGTAGTCCTCAGTTTCAAAATCCTAGAAGGGCCAATGAAAACAAGACAGCGTGTATCAAGACTGCAGACTGCCCATTTGTGACTTCTGTCTTTGGGGAAATTAAGTCATCTTGTTAGTTTAGAATGACAGGGTTTGTTTCTTGAGTGAGCAGGCTGAAAATAAAAGAGAAGAAAGGAAATATGGAGAGTACTCTTACTTATTATAAATTCTTTGCTAAGCAAGAGTAAGTCATCCCGCACCCGCCCATAAACTTGCCCTCTGCCAAAAGACGAAGGTCACAGGGGCGAGGGAAGTTGAGGCAGAGGTGACAGACAAGTTCAAGAGCCAATCAGATTCCAAGGGCCAACCCAAGGGAAAAAAACCTCAATAAAAAGAGGCTACAAGGAAGGGCCCATGAGTATTTCACTTTCGAATGTTCCCTACTGGTCAAGTAGTTGTCTATCATCTCCCTTCCCCCTTTTCCCCTACTTTTAAATAAACTATCCTCTAAATAAATTGTCTTCTCTTAAATTTAAAAAAAAAAAAAAGAAGAAGAAGAAGAAGAAGAAGTCATCCCGAATCGTGGAGAGCAAGGCTGGTCCGCATTCTGAATTGTGTCAGCAAAGACATTTTAAAAATACCAATCTAAACATCATTATTTAGAGGATGCTGTTATTTAAAGGCTCCTTGAGTGATTTTACAAGTTTAACTTGAACATCTTATCCAAGGATTCCACACAGTGACCTCCTGCGGCTGTTACTATTACTGTTCATCTGACCTGTCAGGAAGAAGCCATGGAAGAGAGTCGGCTTGGTGTTTGTCTCGTCTTGTCTGCATCCAGCCTCACCTGCTTTCTTGGCTCAAATTAGTCCAAAGCCACATATATGAGAGTATCTGGGGCACCAGGTGGATTGTAATCCATATAAACGGCAAAGTGCAATAAAGTATTTGAGCAAGTACTAGAACTTGCAGTCTACCTCACTGAAGATACATAGTACACGCAAGGTCATAAGATGACTGTCTTCTGAGAAGTAGAAAGAGCAGAGGACTAAGTAACCACTCTGGAAAGACAATAGAAGAGTCACAGACAGATTTCACTCAATAAGATTTCGGTACAGGGGACTTGGATGATACAGAATGTGCATCTCCTGGGACAGCAGTTCACAAACAGCTGAACATCCAAATCATCTGAAGATCTTTCAAAAGTCAGCTATCAGCCCCAGACATGATGATTTAATTTACCCTGAGAAGGATCTGACCCCTGGAACTTTTAAAAGCACCACAAGCAATTGGGAATGTGTAGCAAAGTTTGGGAACCCTTGAACCAGGTGAGCAGTGAACAGTCAGCTTGGCCAGTATGAAGGATCCAGGGACCCTAATGGAACCCCAAACATTCTGCCCTTCCATAGTGGCCGGTAGCCTTTGTTCCAAAGAACTGATTAAATCGATGGATTAATTCCCCCAAATCGGCTAGAATAGCATTCTGTAATATCGTCTTCATATCCTGTGTAACAGAATCACCTAGACGGAAGGGACCTGTTTCAGACCTACAAGATCAGTGTTGGTGAGGCGACGTGGAAATAGACATTTGTAGACACTTACCAGCTGATTATGACAAACTTTCCCTACGGAAAGTTCGTTATATTTCCATAGGAATCTCTAATTGCTACCAGCCCTGGGACTGTCAGCATTTTAGAAGGGAAGCTTTACAAAGGGTAAGACATAAAGTAACAAACCAGGCTATCACACCACTGACATAGTTACCTAGAAGTCACGAAGTTTAATTTCCTCACATTGCACTCAGGCAGAGTCCCACAAAGGTTAGTTGAAATGTCTCAGAGTCAGAAAGGGTCAGGTCTTGGTTACTGGCAGAGTCTTGGGCCTCAGACGTATCTGTTGAAAATACCAGCACTGCGCATAACCAGGACGTCACTTCAGGCAAGTCCTGATCCTTTACGTGCCAGGTGACTGCACATCTCTTACAATGTGGAGGATGGAAGAGGAGGACGCATGCGCAGTGCTGAGCCCAGGCTCGGGCGCACAATGGGGGCTCTGCAAATCTCCGCGACGGGCAACAGTAGAGCTCCGGGCAAAATGAAAACTCGTGGTTCGCTGCGAGGGGTTCTCCTCATTTCCACGGGAGGAGTTCTAGGATTAGAGCTCAGGAGTAGAGGGATGCTTGCTTTATGTCTGGATTGTCCTAAGTAGAATGAATGTTCCAAATCATTCTACTTAGGTTGCCTGCACATCTACTTTAGAAATCAGATGGGCCTCCCATTAACTGGTTTGTTTTTTTTTTTTTTTAGGAAGGTGCTAAAGTTTATTTTTAATTGACAAATAATAATTGTACACATTTATTGGGTACAATATTGTGTTTCAACATATGTAGATACTATGGAATGAGCAAATTGAGGTAATCAGCTTATCCATCACCTCAGATATGTATCATCTCTTGTGATAAGAAAACTTGAGCAAAAAAAAAAAAAGAATATTTAAGCATTTTAGCTATTTTGAAATAGACAACACATTGTTAATAACTATGTAATAGAATACCGGACTTTTCCCCTCCTATCTCTCTCTAACTTTGTACTTTTGCCCCAACATCTTTGCTCCCTGCACCCTCCCTCCCATCCCTGCCTCTGGGAAGCACCACTGTACTGTCTACCTCGGTGAGTCTCACTGTCTTTACAGTCTGCACCTAAGTGAGATCATAGCATGGAAGTCCCTCAAAAACCTCAAAGGAAATCCAGCAATCCCACTATTGGGTATATTCCCAAAGTTGAAATTAGTACGTCACAGAGATCACTGCAGCACTATTCACAATAGCCAAGACAGAAAACACCTAATTGTCCATCAAGAGATGAGTGGATTTTTAAAATTTGGCATATATACACAGTGGAACACTATTCAGCCTTTAACAAATAAGAAATCTTGTCATTTGTGCCAACACGGCCAAAGCAACAGGAAGTCAGAACTGGAAAAGCAGCACCGAAAGGGACATTCTCCAGAGCTGTTTCTCAACCTCATCACCACTTTTTTGCAGAGATTTGTTTCGGGGGCCATCCTCTACATGGTAAGGGTTAAACATTGTAGACATCGCACCCAGCCCCAGGTAGGACAGCCAAAAATGTCTCTAGACTTGCCAAACATCCCTGGGTGGGGCCAAATCTGTTCTCAGGCAGAATGTGCCCAGGGCAGGTGGGCAGCGGCTCTCTAGCCACCAGCATTCCTCTCCTTGCCACAGGTAAACTGATCACTCCACCACAAGAAAGACCAGAAATCGGCCTCATTTCTACCATAACTGAGTAACCGAACCATTTTCTTTTCCAAACAGAGTCGCTTCAGAGCTGCTTGTGGCTTGCACAGGGCTTGAGCTGGGCTTGAGCTGGGCTCCCCAGCACCATCAGGTACCTTCCTACCCACCTGCGGCTCTGACAAAGCTCCTGCCAGCAAAGTCTGTTCTGTCCTGATGAAGCAGACTTTATTGGAGTCCACGACTCCATAAACAATGTCAGATGTGTCGTCAGCCTCCTAGCTCTCGGCCTAAAAACAAAACACAATAAAGGAAGTGGCAATGAATAGAATCATAACTTTAGGATATTGCCTCTCCTAATGATGCATGGGATTTAAATTAGGCACAAATGTCATCTGGGTGTTCTAATTAAAATTCCCCTTCTGGGAAGTCTAGGGCACTCGCAGCTCAGGTGCAGGCGGCACTGGAACTCACTGGACAGATCATCATGGGCAAGGGGCGGCTGCTCGCACCGCCCCCACCTTCTCAGGTCTGCCTCTCAGCTCTCTCTGTGCTCCTGGACAACGCACATCACCCAGCTTTGCTGCTGCCGTTTCAAGGACCGATTCTGAAAATATCTGAATGAGTGCTAGACGGCTATAGCAGAACAATTTGGGTGAAAAGTATGTATTTTTACAACACTTTTAGATAACTTTGGCATTTTGATGAGTTTATAGCTAAGATGCTTGTAAGAATTCATTTCAACTTTGGAGGAATATTCTCACGAGCAGCAGATGTGGGCTTCTGCCAGGCCCCCTCCCACAAGCCAGGCTGATTATCTGTTGCATTCAATCATTCATTTGAAAACTACCCGTTGCATGCAGTTGTGTACCCGGCCCTGTTCTGAACCTCAGGGAACAGAAGTTAACAAAAGAAAAAAGAACCCTTGCCTTCACAGGGCATTCGTTCTAGAGAACATACTCATGAATTATACGTACGTTTTCACCGGAACCTTTTCTCTTTTTAAAAGAAGAAACTAGAAGTGGTAATTCCCTATATAAACGGATCAGATCAGCACAGAAGATATATTCAGTTAGAGTGGTCATTTAAACTATAAGAAACACCCAGTAAAACTTTTGTAGATTTTGAGGTAGTACATAAAGCTAGAGAGATAAATAGGTAATACTAGTAAGATGGGTGGTGGCTCAGAACTTACCACAAAGAAGTCTGAATGTTAATTTCCCAACAGTGGAAAAATCAGGCCACCCTGATCTGTGCCCTCTGCTTGGCTCGAAGAAGGACATAGATCATAGACAGATGCAAATAAGTGATGCCAAAAAACCAGGCATTATTTTGCCGGGGGGCGGAGAGGGAGGGAGGAAAGGAGAAAGATCTTTTAGTGGCGCGTTGGCTGTGGCATTCCACTGAAAAGAGTCCCGCGTCCCAAGAGAACTGGGAGAATGAAGATTATGAGGCTGGCATACCTACAAGGCTCCAATTGGCACAACAAAACCAGCTTCTCCTCCAGGCAACAGAAAATAGCCTCCTCTGGAAGCTCGTCTTAGGACTCAGAGCAGCAGAAGGCCAAAGAGGCCAATCAAATCTTCCTCGGTCACTCCGGCAGGTGCCGGGGCAGCATGAATCTCATGCTCCAGGGGAACCAATTGCGTATTTTCTGGGTCAGGATTCAGAAGTTAGAATTCTGGGGAAGAGATGATAATGGTCTGTATAATTTATATTCTCATCCCCAAGGATGCTGCAGCATCCGGGCTCCAAAAGGATCAGCACGGCCAGCCTGCTGTTTGCCTGGTGGAGCTGTGTGCTGGCTGAAAGGTCACATGTCCCTGAATGCTTGGAAGCATATTACCCAGTTGTTTGTTTGTTTCTATCTTCCCTATAAACAGTTTGGTCTCCTTCTGGGGAAAAGAAATAATGTGAGCAGAGCAAATACACACACGCTCTCAAAAAACTCTCTGCTCAGGATCCAATAAAGCCAAATTTTTCTAGGGCAAGAAGGATCTTAAAGAGAAAGACCCCTGCTTTTCTCACAGTTCTGTCTCATGGTGAGTACTGTGTAATATGCTTTAAAAAATTACAGGAGCTCTTTGGTTATGGAGGAAGGCTAAAATTGGCTTTTCTGGTTTACAGTAGAAGAAAATATAGTTTAGGATACTGTCTCATTTAGCATTTTTATAGATTCTTCTCTCTAGAACTCACCTAGGTCAAGATTACCTCATTTAGGATAACATTTTTATCATCATCATCATCATCACCATCATCGTCATTGTCATTGTTGTTATTGACAGTACTAAGGTATCTTTCCACTGAGCTACATCTCCAGCCCTCACCCGTTTTTCACTTTTATTTTGAGTCAGGGTCTCACAAAGTCACTAAGTTGCCCAGGCTGGGCTGGAACGTTTGATCCTCCTGCCTCAGCTTTCTGTAGTACTGAGATTACAGGCATGTGCCACCACTCTCAGCTCAGTATAGCACGATTACATGTCTATTTCATGTATTCGTTCTGGGCTGGGACACTGGAGCCTTCACCTTGCTGCCTCTATGTGGTGATTTCTTCCTTGAGCTTTCTGTGTGGCTAGATCTTCCTCACCCTGCAAGACTCAACTTAAAAGTCACATCCTTGGAGGAACCCTTCCTGACTTCTCTTCCTTATCCTTCAAATTTAATATCTAAAATTCTCACTTATTTCTTGATTTATTTACTCATGGATTGTCTGTCTCCCTCCCTGAAAACAGGCTTCATGTGGCCAGAAAGCTGTCTATCGTGTTCTCTACAAATTTTTCATGGTGAATAGCAGCCACTTCTATGTGTGAATGATTGAATAAGCAGAGGAATGAATAACTGAGTGACAAGGCTGCTCTACCACTGGGAGACTCTGTCTTTTTTGGTCTTTCCTTCCTCCACATGAAATAGTGATAATGACACCCAACTTGGAAATCAGATTCAATAGAAGGAAAAGTTCTGTCTACAGGGACCCCAATGACAAGAATGTGGCGGTGCCATGCCGGAGCTCGTGGAGGCCAGGAAAAGATGTAGGAGGAGTCCCAGGAAGCACACCACTGGGGCAGGGCCTCTGGAGCCAGTCTCAGGATGTCTACCCACTGGGGACTCCACGAGTACCTGGCCCCGTAAAACAGACCTAATGGCAAAACTTACTAAACGGACAGAGAGACCTGGGCCTTTTGTGTCCTGACTTAATGTATGTACTTATGTGTGTTGTTTTAGACTTAAAAGGATCACCTGGATCTCAAAATTGCCAAGACCTTTTAGTTATGTGATCAGATACTTGAGAGGTCTTTCAAAGCTATTTGAAATTGGAAACATATGCCACAGAGATAAAGCCCACCAAATATCATATTCAGATTGAAACACATAACGTATGATTATAAACTAATCCAAAGGAACACATAGGCACACACACCTGAATTTATGCTTTGAAATGAGTGTGGTACATTAGAAAGTCATCACCTTCAGAATCTCTGCACTTATTTCAACAATGATCCCATTCATCAAACCATATTTGGATCTCCCTTTTTGGAATTTCCATGAGAAAATTAAGACACTGGTTCAAACGTTGCCTGTTATGGTAAATTTTATCCATATGGCTGCTTGAGTTAAAAAATGACAAAACAGAAATTCAGAACATGTCTTGGGGAACAACCAAGTGGGTAATTCCCGGTGTTTTTCTGAAATGATGAAACTTGGTTTTCTTGTATGATTTGGAAAGTAGCTTTTAAGGCCATAATCAAAAGTGAAATTCAAAAGAAGAAGCTTCACTGGTAACACACTAAAACAAGCATATAATTTCCCAAGGTAGGAAATCCTGACGGGCAGCATTCTTTGGGATCTATAACATGTACTGTGTTTATTTAAACATTCTATACAATCACTTACAGAACAGCCTTATATGGAAAACAGAGCTTAAAATGTGCACGCAACCCCCACTACTAAATCGCTATGTGTTACATGAAGGAGCTGTCTGTTTCCATTCTGGTATCTAACATGAGAAATTAAAATATAATTCCTGTTGCTTTTCAATCAATCATAAGCAAGATCAGGAGGTAGACTGTTGTAAACACAATTAATCATCCATTATATAAAAATCACAGAGCTGCATAACATTGTTTTTTAAAACTTTTTAAAAATAATGAACGCGTGAAGCAGAAAATTTGGAAAATAGTAAGTGTAAGTAATACCTAACAAACACTCCAATCCTTTTATCTAGAAATAATCAGAGTAAACATGAGGGCACGTGTCCTCCCCAAGCTAACTCTGGTGTATGTGTTTGTGTATACTGTGCACAACACCTGAGCTAGCTGCAGGAACTTGGGCCAGGAATGCTGTCATCTGTAGAATGGGAATAACACTTGCCTTGCGTATTGTTAGAACAATTAAATAACTTGGAGACATGAAGCTCCAAGCCCAGTGTCTGACTAAATAATTATTTAAATTAATTATGTCAGTGGTCTTATTATACAGTTTGGAAGGTAGCTGTTATCACTGAAAATTACACTGTGAGCATTTTCCCATTTTTCCTTGACATTATTTTAAATTCTATTACAAGAGCATAATTAAAGCTTGGAGCCATTAATCTGTTACTCAGCATCATCCACAGGTTGGTAAATTTAAAAAATTGTAGCCTAAGATGAAAGCAGTGACATCTAAACCTCTGGAAAGAAATAAAAAGGAAAAAAAACCAGCCTGGGAAACTCAGCAACTTAGCAAGACCATGTCTCATAATAAATATATAAACAAAAAAGGCTGGCAATGTAGCTCAGTGCAAAGGCGAGTTCAATCCCTAATATCGAAAAGATAAATAATAAAGAATCTCGGCAAGTCACCATCAGATCAACAGAATTAACATCCCTAACAGTGAGTCTGGGCACAAATATGTTTACCTTGTTTAAAAAAAGACTCTATTTATTTTGTCACCAAGGGAACATTTGGAAATGTCTGGAAACATCTGTCACAGCGGGGAAGAGGGACAGGGCGGTGTTGCTGGTATCTGGTGGGCAGAGGCCAAGGATGCCGCTAAAACATCCTACAGTGCACAGACAGCCACGCACAACAAAGAATTATCTGGCTACTTAAGATGTCAGTAGTGCTGAGGCCGAGAAGCCCTGTCTAATCTTAACTAGCTTTGTAATCGCAAACACGTCACCTTCTTTCATAATGATGGTTATGATCACATTTGTCAAGCTCTGATGCCTGGCTTGCACTAAAGGCTTCACATGGACTATTTCTCTTTAACCCCCCTGTCGGGAGCATGACGGAACCCCCAGAATCACCACACTTCACTGGCGGGGGCACAAACAGGCCTATGCAGATTAAGAACACCATATCAAACATATACCTAGCAAGTGCCTGGGCTCTATTCTGGCTCTTATCATTTCATTCTTGTGCCTCCATTCTGAACCCTAGAAGTTTTCTCCCCTCCTCTGACCTCCCTATCCCTAGGAATTTACAGAGCTATATTACAAGCAACAAAGGCAGAGACTCCATCTCACACGCAAGCTCTGTTAGCATTGCAGCAGTACCCTGGAATACTATGCGGAGAAAGGTTGTGTGGCTCTAGATGACTCAATGGAAAGAAAGCCGTGACTTACTACTGATGTCAGCTACAGGTAAGAGAGAGAAGAGTAGTGGTATTCGTGCCTCTTATTTGCCATCTTTAGATCAGATGATCTTTATTTAAGGTCTCTCCAAGAGCCAACCATCTATGTTTCTATTTTCTCCCCTGGGAACAACCCCAATATTTGGCCAAGAGATGCTTGCAGAGTTGTGCACATCAAAGAGAATCAAGGACTGAGCAGTCTACTGCAAGGATTTTATTCAATACATGGTTTTCCCTGGTTGCAGAGAAGCTGCTGAAAACTCTCAGGTCCTCGCCTACATAAGACAGAAAACATCAAAGTTCGTGAAAATCACAGCACACCTCCACCCAGAGTTAAAGCCAAGAACAAACAACTTTGGGGGTTGGACTGATTTCATAAAATAATCTGAGTGACTGAAGTGGAAAACAGCAATGACTATGAACTTTAGGGAGGCCAAAAAATAATCGACTACATTTTTTAAAAATTATGCAATGTTTAGCAAACTGAGATCACTGGGGGAAAAAAGAAAGAAAGAAACGAAATCACACAAACTTTACTAAACAAAGTCACATACCAACAAACATTTAAACCACTATAACCAAGATGAGGAACTGAAGCTTGTTTTTAGTTACAAAGATCTGAGGAATGGGGGTGGGAAATAAACAAGAGTCCAAGGGGAAAATCATTAATAAGATACTCTGAACTATTTTCCCACAAGCAAAAAGAAAAAAAAAAAAAACAAGCTTCACTCTGTTTTAAAAAAAAAGTCAGTCTCCTGTATTTCTGTCCAAATAAAACTCTTTGCAAGCAATCAACCAAAAAACTGAAATTCCATTGTCAAAGCATGATGTCTATGGAATACCACTTCAGAAAACTTCCAAAATATAAAAAAGAGCTGGGTAATTAATAGAGGACTCTGTAATGAAGGGAGACAGAAAATTAACATAGCAAAACCCACCCCAAAAGAAACTACAGGAAGATCTGGACCTACATCCTTGCAGGATATAATTTCAAGAGCTTCCTGTTTACTAACAACAACAACAACACACACACACACACACACACACACACACACGCATAAAACCACCCACATCAAGATTTCCAGGAAATTATATATGTAAATAAAACATGTGAACTTCTTTAGTAAAACAAATGCAATTTCTTCCTAAACTGCCTCTATCACTGATGGACAAGCTGGTGTAGCTTTTATTAAAGGAGTGGAAAACAGAGTGTAAGGGTCACATTTTTATCTGCCTGAAGGATTTCAAGCAATATAGAGATAAAACAATGTAAAATATATATTTTTCTTATGGAATATGCTACTTTTAATCAAATCTTCTTAAAGCAAAATAATCTGTCTCCATAAAATACAAGTGAGAATTAAAAACTTTTAAAGTAAGGTAGACTTTGTTAATGTCAAGCTTAAGGCAACTCAGCAAGAAATGATAACTGTGCTAAATCATTTAAACATATATGTGACACTTAGCTGTGTCTACAAGGCACCAAAACAATGTGAAGAAAAGTAAAAGTCAGTAATTGCTCAGCTGTTATGTCTAGTCACCAACAGCTGGAATCTCCTGATATTTGCTCTAAGTGTCTTTGGGATTTGGCTAAGAGGGCTTTCCCACCACCCCTCTGTTACTTCATCCTTGCCAGGCCTATGTGGGCTCCTTGCTGCACACCATGGAAACCTTCACAGAGTCACATACAGTAACATGCTCCAACTGGGACATTCCTGACCTTACAGGTGGACTCCCTTAGTAGCACATTTGGGTAGACCAGATTTTTGTCTCTGGTAATTTTCTGATCACAAATATCTTTTCTATTATGTCAAGGATAATAGATAATTTTACTGTGATAATTGGAAGAGTTGGAGGAAGAAAAATCGCTTGGATCTCCACACCCTCTTCTCTTCCAAATGTTCTTCCCATTTTGACCAACAGGAATGGTTTCTCTTCTATGGACAGGTTACTCCTTTCTCAAGTCCCATATTTTGGATGGCCAGGAGGTGGAATAAGGGCTCTCCAAACTCCATGCCACCTCTCCTGAGATTTTCTCCAATAATCCATCTGCATTTGGAGCCCTTACCCAACTGAGTGTCCATCTTTCCAACCTGTACGGCTCAGAGAATGGGAGAGAATGGCAGCATGGTCATGCAAACCTGTGAAGTCACACAGCTGTGGGATCTAATCCTGGCTCAGCCAATTATAACATGCATGATCTCTGATGGATTACTTCCCCTTGCCAAGCTCCAATCTCCCAGCCCCACTCTGTACATTGGATGTAATGAGAATCTGCCTGCCTTGTAGAGTTATTTGATGACGGCACTAGTTCAAATTCTCTGAAAAGCCTCCATCAAAAGGGGATTACATGTGCAAGGGACTTACAGGGGGAAATGCCTATGACAGAAACTGGGAGCCAGAGGTTAAAAAAAAACTATCATACCACGAAGCTAGTCTGACTATGGCTGGGGAGAAAGTAGAAGATAGGAGTCTGAGGAAGGAAAGTCTTAGGTCATGTGCAGCTCTCAGAAGGTTTTAGCAAGGTTAGCGCAGTGTTGTGAATCCAGAGCATTCATGTCTCACTATAGCAGGCCCAAATTAGTGTCCCAGCCACAGTCAGTCATTGTAGGGAGACGGCTGTAGAAAATGTGGCCATGGGTAACATACTGGTGAATTCAGATAACAGATGGTGGTACTGTTAGTCAGTTAAGCTTCCCTTAGTAGGAAATCTGACAAGAGTGTCTTCAGGGCCACCTCCAAGATTAAATGCAAAAATGCATGTGAAGCTCTTGTACCTATTTCAGACTAAGAGGTCCATAAAATAATGGTGGTGGTGACAATGACATCACTTCCTAGTTTACCAGAGTTCTTGGAATCTGACTCAGTTTTCATCCATACATGTCCTGCCATCATGCTCTGAGGCTGCAAAACTCTTGTCAGTGAGATAATCTGGTAGACAGATCCTTGTCATCCTGTACTTAACTGACCTTCCCTTCCAAACACTTTGACAAACAACTACTGGACAACAAGCTGTATTTTATTATCACCCAAACAATCAAGATGAGTCTTATGATCATCCCAGCTTGATGGAATCATCCCAGTCTGGATGATTTCACCCTAGTCTGGAGAAATAGTCCAGGCCACCGTGTAGGAAGAGGGGACTGAAACAAAGCCTGACAGACTCCCTGAGTTGAGGGCACAGAGGAAGGAGGGCAAAAGGCCAAGGATTCAAAAATCTGCAGGACAGAGGACCACAGGAAAGTGCTGATCTAGAGGGTACTCCAGAAATTTGCAAAGAGTCCCCTTGTTTATTCATCTGAGAACTGGTCAGTCATGTTTGCGAGGAAACCACCCAAAGCTTGGGGGGAAACCACTCAAAAAGATTAGAAGGAACCACTGTTAGAGTTCATGTACAACCAGAAATAGTGAATGATCCCGACAGCCACAGTAGAAAGCCTCATAATTCACAGGGCATTAGGCAGAGAAGTCAGAAAGATCTTGCCTCAAGAGGGAAGAATAATTAGCCCAAGAATGTACAGTGACCTGATCCTGCCAACACCCACAAGGAACAAATTCCTTTGTAGTAATTTAGTTTTGTCCCAGAACAAAGTAAAATAATTATTTAAAAATATAAAATACTCGCATCCAACAAGGTAAAATTCACAATGTGTAGCATCTTACCAAAAATTACCAGACATGTAAAGAAACAAGAAAATGGGACTTCAGAGAGAAACCAATCAAAACCAACTAAAAACTGAAACAAATATAAGAATTTTCAGACAAAAATATTTAAGTTTTTACAACTGTGCGCCAAAGGAAATCAGAAAATATTTTGAAATGGATAAAAGTAAAATACAACTCATCTAAATGTGTAAGACATAGTTATAGGAGTGCTGAGGTAAAAATTCACAGCATTAAATGCTTTTCCAGAGTTGGGATTTAGCTTAGTGGTAGAGCACTTGCCTACAAAGTGCAAGGCCTTGAGTTTGATGCCCGGCACTCCCAAAAAATGGTTTTTGGGGAGAAAAGTTCAAATCAATAATTGAGCCCCCAATTTAAGAAATAACAAAATAAGAGCAAATAATTCCAAACGAAGCAGAAGAAAGTCCCAATAAATACAATAACTAATGAAATTGAAAACAGTAAAATAATAGAAAAAAGTCAATGAAACAAAAATCTGTTTCTTTGAACAGATCAATAAATTCATAAACAATTAGTCAAACTGATAAAGTAAAACAAAGCAAAGACACAAATTATCTACTCCAGGAGTGAAAGAGAGGAGATATCACTACAGATTCCATGCCAGATATTTAAATGATAGTAAGGAACAGGATGAAGGATTCTACCCACATTAAGTTCAAAAACTTAGAAGTAATGGGCCAATTTCTCCAAAGCAACAAACTATCAAAGTTAGCTCAAGAAGAAATAAGTTTAAAAAGCTTACATTATTTTTGAAATAAAATTCATAATCAGGAATCTTCTTTACCAAAACAAAACAAACAAACAAAAAGCTCTAACTCTTCCAGTCTCAGATGATTTCACTGGCAAGTTCTACCAAACATTTAAAGATGAAACAAAACCAATTGTAAACAATCTTTCCCAGAAAACAGAAGAGGCGGGAACACTTCCCAACTCATTTTATGAAGCCATCATTAACCTTATGCCAAAACCAGACAAAGACAACACAAAAACTTCAGACTGATATCCCTTTTGAATGTAGCTGCAAAAATCCTCAACCAAGTATTAAAGCAAATCAAATTCAGCAATATAAAAAAGAACAATATATCATAACCAGGTACGGTATGTCCTAGGACTGCAAAGTTATTTAATACTTAATAATTAGTCAATGTCATCCCAATATTAAAGGTCTAGAGAAGAAATCCCACAAGATCCTATCATGGATGCACCATGCACTGGATAAACTTTGCTGTTCATTTCTGATATTAAAAATTCAGCAAACTAGGAATTGAAGGGGACTGCATTAACCAGACAAAGAGAATCTTATTTAATGCTACAAAACTGAATGTTTTCTCCCTAGGACTAGGAATGAAGATGAACACTTTTACCATGCTTACTGAACAACGTACTGGCAATCTTAGACACTGCAATAAAATAAGAAGCAGACATGAAAGGCATTTAGATCAGAAAGGAAGAAACAAAGCTGTACCCATTCGTAGACAATATAATTGTCTATGTAGAAAAGCCCAAGAAATCTATAGGAAGAAAGCTCTTGGAAGTAGTGAGTTTTGTGTGATCATAAAATTAAACTTCGGCATACAAAAATAGATTATTATATTTTATAAACTTGTAATGAACAGTTGGAACTCAAAACTTTTAAAAATCTCATTTATAATACCTCAAAGAAGAGGAAGTAGTAATTCTTAGGTATAAATCTAGCAAAACAACTACCAGGAGATGTATGATAATAGTCATAAAATAAATAAAAGAAGAGACATACTATATTATGGATTGAAACACTCGATGTACTTAAGAGTCAGTTCTCCAAATTTAGCAGGGTATCAATCAAAATCTCCGTAGAATTTTTTGGCAACTAAATGCAGGGTAATTCTAAAATTTATATGGAAAGACCAACAACTAAAACAGCAAAAGCAATTTTGTAAAAAAAAAAAAAAAAGTATAATGTTAGAGGAGTCACACTACTGATTTTAAAACACATTATAATGCTACAGCATTAAGATAGTATTACACTGTCTGAAGGATCGATACATAAACAATTGATTTTTCACAAAGATACAAAGACAATACAATGGAGAAAGGTTAAACTTGCAACAACTGATGTTGGAACAAATAGACATGCATTATGTCAAAAAGGTGGGCAACGCAGGAGCATCCGCCTAAACTTCACATCTTATATACATGAATTAAAAATGGATCATAAATGTAAAAAGTAAAATTATAAAGCTTTTGGAAATATAGAGGAGAAAATCTTGTGCCTCATGTTAAACAGAATTTTTAGCCGACAACAATAGCCAAATCCACATAAGAAAAAATCGATGAGTTGGATGTCATTACAATTTAAAACTTTTGCTAGCCAAAAGGCATAAAAGACAAGCTATTAACTAAGGGAAGATACTTGGAAATCACACAACAATTGATGGACTTGTATCTAAAATATTTAAATAACTGAAAGCTCAGTTGAAAGAAAACGATCTGATTTCAAAATGAACAAAATATTTGAACAGACAATTCACAGAGAAGGTTATGTGGATGGCAAAAACAAACGGTAAGCAATTCTCACCACCACTGGCAATTAGACAAATGCAAGTTAAAAGCACAAAGAGATACAGCTGCACATTTACTAGGGCGGGAGCTAGCAATACCAAGAGGTGGCAGGAGCAATTGATAGTCCCACATCAATGGTAGAAATCCAAAATGATACAACCACTCTAGAAAACTGTCCAACAATTTCTGATAAACCTATACATGGTCAAACAACCCAGCAGCCTCACTCCTATGTCTTACTCTAGATAAATGAAAATTTATGTTCATACAAAAACTTATACAAAGATGTTTAGAACTTTAAAGCCACTGGCTTTAAGAGTGGTTCAGTTTTATGTCATGTATATTTTACTGCAATAAAAAAGAAAGAAAATACACCTCTGCCTTCTGAAGGAGAAAAAATATATTTAAAATAGATCTATTCTTAATGGCCCCAAACTGGGAACAGCCCAAAGGTCCCTCAACAGTGAACAGATAAACTGCCTGTGATATATCTATATCATGGAAGACTATACACTCAGCAAGCAAAAAGCAATAATGATACATAGGACAATTGGGCTGAATATTAAAGGCAATATGCCAAGGGAAGAAAGTCAATCTCAAACTGCTGCATGACGTATGGTTTTATTAAGTGACATTCGTGGACGTAGAATGACAGGGATTGAAAGCAGGTCCTTAGCTGCTGGGAGCGTGAAGCAGGGGAGGGTTGGACCAAAAGACATTTTGGAGATGATAAACTGTTCTGTATCCTGATTACAGTGCTTGATTACAGGAATCTGTACAAGTGTTATAACTCACAGAACTGTGCACCAAAAGAAGTCAAGGTTATGATACATAAATTTAAAAATAATAATAAAATGGAAATAAATCAAACTCATCATTTTCTTACAATAGCTACCCCTACCGCCAAGCAAACAAAGACCACAGGTAGCTCTCCTTTTCCTCTGTATTGATTAATGTAGAAATTGATAGCAAACTTTGAGTCTTCACTTTCCTTCCATCTTGGCATAAGCATCTCAAGTTCGGTTGATTTTAGAATCGAAAATTATTCTTGAATTGGTTCTCTATTTGTTAACCCAAGAAGACTTCTCCAGTTCTATGCTTGAACAGTTCTGGTCTGGATTATTTTTGCAGCCTCCTCAATTGTTTCTTTGATCTTCATTTCTATTTGCCGTTTGAGTTTTCCCTCGATCTGTGTGTGTCAATCTTTTGCTTAAAGCAATAAAAAATACCCTCCAATGATTTCCAAGCTCCTTCAAGATAAAGTGCGAACAGCCTGCATCTCCCTCTGACACTGATCTCACACCTCCTCAAGGTAGCCCTGCCCTTTCTTACTTCCTCGTCTTCAGGTAAGCTGTCCTCTCTCTTAGGTCTCCTTTTTGATTTGAAAACATCTTTCATACCTTCCAAGTCTTTAAAATGCTCCTAGGCAGAATTTTTCTTTACTCACTTATCCCCTCCCCACAGTCCCTGGCACTTGTTCCATTCTTCTTTGGGAGAATTTGGCACATTAGAGGGCTGTGCTGCCCCATCTCAATGCCCCCAACAAACAGGCAGCTGCCTGAGGACACAAACAAAGTGACATCTCTTTCCAGTACCAAACACAGTGCCTGGCACTGAGTGGTGCTCAGATCACATTTGTCTAAATGAGATTAGAAAAACTGCCAACAATTTAACAACTAAATTGTTGATACCAAAGTATCAGCTAAACTTTTACTTTTTACTCCGTGGCCCTAGTGTCCTAATGAAACAGCTTCAGTCATGCTGTTTGTGTGTGATATATACCATACACACATGTACGTACACACATACATTTTCTTTTTACCAGTTTGTTAACACATCCTTACTGGGGGATTACTTTGTGCAGAGGACCAGGGGCATGTGTGGGTTTATGGGAAAAGGACAGATGCACACACCGAAGAAGCTAATAATATTCACGCAAGATTAATGCCCCTAGATCTTGACTCCTTTTAATATTTATTCTAATACCATTTTTCCTCTTTAATAGAATATGAGAGTCATTCAGATTTCAATAATTCAGAATATATTCCTGACTTGAATATGGGTTAGTCATCTAACCACATTTGCTGTCCTTCTAGAATAATTTCTTGCTTTCTGCTTTGGGCTTTCATTAGTTGTCTTTTTTTTCTTTCTTTTTTTTTTCCTCAGTTCTCCTCACCCGCAATTTGTCTTTCACTACATTATTTTATCTGTCTTCCTTAGAAATATTTTTCGATTTCAAGTGTGGGATACACATCTTAATTGGGAAAATGTTTTTGATGCTGTCACACCTTCAGAAAAATAAAGGAAGAATGTTGTCCCTGAAAACCTGAATGATCGAATCAATCTGTGTTCCCCACACACTCTGTTGAGGGTTTAAGCAACACATGGCTGCAGGGATTGGCAACCATCACAAAGTATTTGGAGATAAAGATGGAGCTTTCAATTTATAAAAACAGTAATAAGTGGTCACTTAAAGAAAGATACAATGATCTTTGTTATGGCTTGTACTGTATCTAGATGTCCCCTGAAATCCTCATGTGCTCATAGGTGGAGCTTTTCAGATCTAGAGTGTGTGATAGTTGGATTAAGGGTGTGTGGTACTAAATTAGTCCACTGATTGGAATTAGCATAGTTTCGGGTGTCACCATACACAAGGTTAGTAGACTGGATGGGATAAAAGGGAAAGGCACACTGGTTGCTGGTGGCTTGCTGCTTGCTGCCTTCTGCTTGCACTGCCATGGACTGTTTCTCCTCTGTGATGCCCCTCTGCTATGCAGTCCTGCCTCACACCCTGCTGATTATGGACTGAACTCTCTACTATGAACTGAAATAAACTTTTCCTCCTTTAAATTTGGGTGTTGTGTATTTTGTCCCAGCAATGAGAAAAATAACTAAGACAAACACGATCTCTATTTTTTTACCCAAGTGTCATACTGAACAAAGGCCTAAGCTTTTGCAGTCATGTACACCTACCACTAAAATATTGTGAGCTTGCACAAATACATGCTATGTATTCTTACTTATTTATAAATTATAGATGTCTATATAAACTAATATGTATATGTACAACTATGCTGATGTGCACATTTAAACCATGCATTTAAAATTAAATTTTAAAGCACAAGATTAAATATAAATGATAAAAGAAGTTCTAATTTTTTTTCCTTCCATCCCAGGGGATTATACTATATGCTTGTGGGTCTGGACACCAAATGTCAGAAACCATACCATGAAGAATATATCCTTTGGCCATTTTTGGAAAACTATGTTGGGTTGTTTTCAGAGGAAAGTAGACAAATGAGAACAAGCATGATGAGGGTGACTGTGGCAGACACAAACAGGAGGGTCCTGTGGTTACAGTAGCAAGAGCTAATGGAAAGGCACCTTGGCCAGATGGTACCGTGCCTCAAGGGCCACTGAAGGACTCCAGTTTTCCTCTGAGTGGGATGGGACTTCTGTGGGGTTCTAGGTGACACAGGCGAACCATTGCTACAGTTACACTGTAGGAGTAACTCTGACAGAGACAGGAATGTCTATCTCCAGCTGCCCTAGGACTGCTCTGTTATGTGAAAGGCTTGTTGGTAAAGAATCATCCCACAGTGCTGAGGAGAAAGGTCTGGAGCAGAAGAGAATCTGGTACACGGCAGATTTCAGCCATGTCAGAACCCACAAGCATCTCCTCTGCCACAGGCTTCCGCTCTACCCCCACTACACACCCCAGCGTTTGCAGGTAGCAGAGGTGCTAGTAACGGGGCTGTAGCATCAATCACCAGCTACACTTTAGGGTTTTGCCTCCTTGTGTTCCTCAAGCCAACCACTATCCCAAACAATTCACATTAGATTTGTAAAGAACCCTGCCATGGTATAGGCCTGGCTGGTCCTCCAAAGGACATGTATTAGAAGCTTAGTCCCAGTATGGGAATGTGAGAGGTGATGGAACTCTTAAGGGCCCAGTGGGTGCAGCCCAGTGGGAAGTGATGAGGTCATTTTGTGTAGACACCTTGGAAGAGATGAAGGTGGTTCTCCCAGGCCCCTGGTTAGTGCTCCCGAGAGGGTTGTTGTCAAAGTGAAGACTGACCACTCCTTGTTCTCTGGCTTCCTGTCTCTCCAGAGGAGCTTTCCTTCTCATATTTGCTGCCACCTCATGATGCCACCCACTATGAGGGTCTCACAAGAGCCATGCCAAGGCTAGTGCCATACTCTTGAACTTTCAGAAATACAAGCCAAATAAATCTCTTTCCTATAGAAAGTTCACAGCCTCAGATATTTCATTACAGTGATGGAAAACAGACTAACGCAAATTCTAAATATAAACTAGCTCTTTGGACCTGATTATGTTCACTTTGCCAAGTTGTATGACTAAAAAGACCTGGTTTTGAGGGTGCACACCCTGCAGGCATAACCCTATCCCAATGACATGATCACTTCATTCTGGCGTAAGGTGACCCAACACGAGATACTCCTTTGCTATGTTCAGGAAAAGGCACTGATCAGACTTTTGTTTTGTTTTGTTACAGGGTCTTGCTGTGTAGTCTAGGCTGGCCTTGAACTTACTATGTAGCCCAGCCTGGTCTCGAACTTGCAGCAATCTTCCTACCTCAGCCTCCTGAGTGCTGGGATTGCAGGTGTGAGCTACCATATCTGGCTTAGACTTCTTTAGTCTTCAGAAAGTGCTCCAAGTCCACTGAATTTGTTTTTTCCCATTGGATATTTAACAGAACCCTCATATGGTCCTTGAATTCATGGATGGTAAGGGTAGAAAGAGAGCTTTCTATTTACCTCATGGGAATGCAGTACAGGCTTCACCATGATTGCCAACTTTTGGCACTGCCAATGATTGGTATCGACTGACTGGAAGGTGAGAACAAAAAGCTGGTGGGATTTTCGGGAACATCTGGTCAACAAGCAGGTCTCTGTTGCCAAGTCCAAGTACCTTCCATCTCTCTGCTGCATTTAACCCAGATCATCCACTACGCAGATAAGAACTCCCAGACCATGAATATCCCCCCGGCCAAGGGACTCTCATAGAGAACCCCACTTCCGATGTGCTGTAATTAATCTACACTGCTCCAGCATGGCTCCAAGTTTGGGTTAAGGCAGCTACTTAGGGTCGCCCTTTGGGAAAAGGTGGCTTTAGAATGGTTTCATGTCCTCCGAAAGGTTTCAATCCTCCAGCCAAAGGATTCTTACCCTCTCTCCAAAGCCCCAAACTTCACAATTACACATCTAATAAACTCCAAGTCTTCCTTTTTAATTAAAATGTCTGTATCAGTAGACACAGACAAGAGGAAATAATTTAAGTCTTGTCTTAGTAGGATTGATATTATTAGATACTTTCTGGTTAAAAAGAAATCTTTCTTTAATAGTATCATTTTAATGTAGTGAAAGATCCTAAAAAATAAACAGGTATACTCAAGGGTGGACAAGGATTAAGCAATAAGGACACTAAACCATTAAAGTGGGAAGGAGAGGATCCCAAAGAAAGCAGAGGCCAGAGGCCACCCAAAGCCATCTTGATGCACACCATGTTTCCACCTAGAGCCATTTCAGGGTCAAGTGGCCAAGTGATGTCACGCCAGATGCAAATGATCCTTCACTGTCTGATGACAGAGAAGTCATTGTTCTTAAAAATCAAGCATAAATATGGCCACATTTTGTTCATGAAAAGACACTTTTTTTAACCATCAATCAAACATCTTATCTTTTTCCATGGTGGCAGTGGTTAAAAATCCAGGTGTCTACAGGAACTAGGCAGATGACAGCAGTGAGAAAACAAGGCCAGGTAAAAGATGAGTAAGAGCAACAAACACGCAGCTTTAGAAAATCGAGAAGGCAAGGACAGAAGGCCGCTGGGGAGACCATGACCACTTCAAGGAGCCTTCCTCCCGTCATGGCAGCCTCACCAGCACACCTTTCAAGCTTCCATAGAGCTGGAAACATTACAAAATAGCCCGATTTGTAACAAGCTCACACTTAATTTTTTAAATTGACGTGCAAGGATTGTACGTCTTTGTATAGATTGTATACGTCTTTGGTCAAGTTTTGCTTAGTGGCTGCTACTTTGCATTCTGTGTTAGGCCAGAGGCTGGCAAACTGCAGCTGCTAGGCCAAATGAACTCCACTGTCCACTTCTGTAAGTGAAATTTTATTAGAACTCAGGCGCTCTCGCGGCTCATTGTACTGTCTTCTGCTACAATGGTAGAGTTGGGTAGCTGTGACAAAGGCCACATGGCCACAAAGCCTGCTATCTGATCTTTTCTGGAAAAAGTTTGTTGATCTCTTGCTTTAAGGTCTTGAAATTGATAGACTCTCCCACGGTCTCTTATTCTTTTCCAACAGACTGGTTACGATTTCTGACAGGGTGTAGAGGAAAGAGCCTCAAACAAAATTCGCTGTGCTGGCCTGTCTTTGCCCATTTGGTATCACATACAAACCAGTGAACAAAACAAAACAAAACTCAAATGGGTTGTTGTGCCATCACAAAATGAAATAAGCAATTTGATTACCAAAAAAAGCATGAAATAACAGAATAGTGCTTTTTTTGTTTGTTTTTGTTTTTTTGGTGCCAGGAATCAAACTCAGGGCCTTGTACTTGCTAGGCAAGCACTCTAACCACTGAGCTAAATCCCCAGCCCACAGAATAGTGGTTTTATGAAAGGACGCTGGGCAAAAGAAGCAGATGCACTCGGGTTAGAATCCCGCCTCTCCAGGCACTAGCTGTGAGCCCTTAGGCTGTGTGCCATCCTGGGCGTTACCATCTACACAATGGTAACATTATTAAGGAACCTGCCTTGCGGGCTTGGGGGTGAAGCATCAGCCTTTCACAGAAGCCCACTTAAAACGCAGCCAGTGAGTAGTCTTATGGGTGGTAGCAGTCACAGCATTGTGCGGGTTCTCTTTCTTAGATGTTCTTGAAAAGAAAATTAGTCCAGGGCTATAGGTGTTTCGCAGGAAGAGTTCAGGAAAAACAGATTTCTCCTTCAAGGTTCAGTTACTTAGTGGAGGGACGGAGAGAGCGTGTTCTCAGTGTAAGTGCCCAGGAAGTATGGAGTGAAGGCTCAACAATGCTGGCTGACTTTTTTGTTTTGTTTTGTTTCGTTTTGTTTTTGCAGACCTGGCGACTGAACCCAGGACCTTCACCCTGAGTTGCATTCCCAGGCTTTTGTTTCGTTTTGTTTTTCTGAGGCAGAGTCTTGCTAAGTTGGTAAAGTTGCCCAGGCTGAGCTTGGACGTGTGAATCTTCTGCCTCAGCCTCTCTGAGCGCTGGAATTAGAGTCATGAACCACCATGACAGGCTGGCCGATTTGTTCTGATAAAAGGGTGTGTGGTTCAAAGATTAATGGTGACGAGGTAGAAAAGCAATCCCCAAACGCGGAGCACAATAGTTGTCCCGTGCAGTCTTCATAAAGAAATTGCCATCAAGTAGAATCAGACAAATCTTGACTGTGAGACCATCTATGAGAAGAGAGGGGCATGCTGCCATCCCAGTCCAGGCCCTGGAGTAAGGCAGGGTGTGCGGGTGGGGAGCTCTTGATTGAGAGAGCCTCAGGCATCACAGTGAAATGCACAATCCTGGACTAGATTCTGGTTTGAACAAATCAGCTAGGAAAGAATTTTTGGGGCCATTTGAATACTTTAAACATTTAATATTAAATAACACTGAGGAATTAATATTAATTCTGTTAGCTTTGATAATAATACTGTGGTTATGTGATTTCAAGGATACACTGCGAACTATTTAGGGTTAAGATGTAATAATGAGTGTATTTTAAAACACTTTAAAAACAAGCAAAGAAAGAAACAAAGTGAAAGTTAAAAAGGCGAAGAAAATTTAACAACTGCTAAATCTAACTGATGGTTATATTAGTCTTTCCACATTTAAGATATTTATAATTTTGTAACTTTACATGTATAGGATAAAAACTTAGATGGAGGGAGGGAGAGGAAGGGGATGAAAAAGAAGAATTAAGATGCATTAAGTGCAGGTACCAACTCCCCATAATGAATGCAATTGTTATGTACTGCAAGCATATACTAATAAAAATAAAAATTTTAAAAAATAATGAAAATAATCTCTTTCCTCAGTTCTTTCTTTTTATTTGGGGGGGGTGTTGTTGAGAGAGGGTCTTGCTGTGTAGTTCGGACTGGATTTGAACTCACTATGTAGCACAGGCTGGCCTCAAACTCATGGTGATCCTCTTGCTTCAGCCTCCCATCTTCCTGAGTTCATTAAAATGCTAGATTATGTTTATTGCCAGGGCTTGGTTGTCCTTTCATTTCTCAAGAATAGTAAAGTCACTTTTGCCATTGAAATCTAGACATTTTAATAATAAATCAGGGGGAAAAATGTCTGATAATCCCATTAACCATAAGAGATAGGTTCCAAGCCACTCCGTGGACACTCGAAACCTCAGATAGCACCAAATCCTATATATAGTATATTTTTTGCTATACCTACATATCTATGATAAAGTTTAATTTATAAACGAAGCAAAGACATTAACAATAACTAATAAAATAGAGCAATTATAACAATATTCAGTAAGAACAAAGATTTCATCATGTTATTCAGAATAGATAGTTTAAAACTTATTAAGTGTTTCTCTCTGTAATTTCCCATTCACTATTTTTGGACAGCAGTTAAAGGTGGGTAACTAAAACCATGGAAAGTGAAATAGTGGCTGGGGGGTCACTGTACTATTACTAATTCTGCTAGTACTAGTTTGTTACTGCTGCTGTGACAAAGTACCACAAACTCAATGGCCTAACACAAAATAAATGTATTGTCTTAGAAGTTGTTATCTTAATTTAGTTAAAATTTCAGTCTTAAATCCATTATGTTATTATTATCTCTGCAGGTTTTACTGGGCTGAACTCACGGCATCATACTTCATAGGAGATTATTTGCATCGATTCCAGAGGCTTCCTGCGTTCTGTGGCTCAGGGCCACTTTCCTTCATCTTCAGTGCCCACAACCTCAAATCTTTCTGACCTTTGGTCTGTCTTCACAGCTCTGTGAGCAAAAGAGGGAGGATCCTCTGCCCTTCAGTGTGGTTAGATTGGGACCAGATGGACAATCTAGGATCATCTCTCCACTACAAGGTCTACAGTCTGGTCGTTTCTGCCAACTCCTCTTTGCAGAGTAAAGCACTATATTCACAGGTTCTGGGTTAAGATGTGGAAAAGAGAGGGACGGCATCTTTCTATCAAAAATATTATTGAAAATAATAATTCATGCTATCACAAGTGTAGCAATGTTGAATATCAGAAATAACCGTACCAGCTCCCAGTCTTCGGGCATCTACAACATGCCGAGCACACGCCACAGGTTTCATGTGTATTTTCACACTTAACCCACACAAAACCATGAGATCCATGCTGTTCTTCCTGACCTGCGGGTGAAGACACTGCAGTTCGGAGAGATTTTGATATCAGCCAAAGTGGAACTTACATCAAGGCCAATCTGACCCTAAAGATCGTAAGATGACTTTGCTGTCCCGCTGCTACTACTGTCTCATCTCTGATTTCCTAAGCCTCTCCCTGGGCCCAGAATACACTCAGCACTTAAACTGCTGCAAGCTGCTTACCCACCAACTGACCAGCTCTTCATCGCTTTCACTTCTTTTGTCTTTTTTCCCCCTTCGTTTCTTTTTAAAAGAAAAAATCCTGCATTTTCTATTAGATTTTTTTTTAAACTTTTCCCAAATATGTAAGCAAGTAACCGTCACCCTTCTGGGATATGTCATCTGCTTGTGCAAACTGATCAGGACAAATATCACTTACAAAACATTTGACTTGAAAATCATGTGGTTTTGGCCCTGGACGCTTTCAAAACTGGGTTTTCAAAGGAAATACTGGTTAAAAGCACTTTTAGAAAGAGCTTGTCAGTGAAGAGCGAGTGCCTGCTGAAATGGGCTGGCAGGGCTCAACGCCGCTGTGGTTTGCCAGGGACGAGAGCACATGGATCTCCGGTGGGTGGCTGTTCCATGTAAGTGAGTGTGTTAGAATCGTCACTCATTCATCTTGAGCAACCTTGGCATTGAGTGGCTTGATGTTTCTGGCCCAATCCAGCCCCTGGTCCCTTCCGTAAAAAAGCAAAGCAAAGCTCCACAAAGATATCTTCTGATACATCTGTAGAGACCACACTGCATCCCGGAATCCATAAAACTCATTCTTGTTCCTATGTCTTGTTTTCAAAATCATTCATTATATTCCTCCCAGAGTCTTCCCATGTTTACAACTATTTTATCTAACAAGTTCTCCACAGAGGTTTTGGTTTACACCATACTACTTCTTGTAAGAGATTTTAAAAATGTTTTTCAAATAGTCACAGAGGGTGGACATTCCAAAGGGCTTCTATTTATCCATTTAAGAACATTTCCTTATTTCATATACTCATTCCGAGACACACGGAAACCAAATTGTAGTATCACTGCCCTCTTACAGATGCCACCCTCCAGAACTATGGGCCAGGACGTGGGGCATTTGTAGATCCAGCCCTCTGCATCTCTCTATGATTGGTTTTTCCCTTCCCTGCCTTCCCAGCAACACACAAACCTCATCAAAGCAAACTCCAGATAAATGATGCACGAACACTTCATCATCTGGGGAAAACTTCAACCAAACAAATAGTTCGATAATTCAAACGCCCTCATTTCTCATGTACATTGTGTTCATCTCATAAATGGCCCAACCCTCCAGTTGGCCAACTGGCTCTAAAAAGTTACATAGAAACATCCAACTCCCAAATGCTGCAAAGCAGCCCTAATTTAATTTTTCTGCCTGTATGAAATAGGAATAGTATAAACACGAGATGGGAACACTTAATGCTTCTTTTAGCATCATCTTTCTGGAGCAGAGAGGGCTGCCCAGGGCCTTCACACATAGCCGCCTCTTTGGTCTCCAACTCGGCTCCTCCCGAGACATTTTTAGGGCCTCCTCCGGAGGCTCAGGCCCAAACAGATGTCCTTCTCGCCCCCATGTGAGAATGGTGTGGCGTGAGGGAACACAAGAAAGAAAAAAGAAGAAAAAAAGCTTTGGTAATCATGTGCCACAGTATAGAAAGTGGTTCACGCATTGATGGAAAGTCAAAACAAGACACCAGAAAATACGCAGATAGTTCACGGACACTGGGGACCACTTGCAGCTTTCTGGCTCGGCCAAGCTTTAGAGGGACCGGGGTGGGGTTCTGCCAGAGAAGTCTAGTGTGAACACTCAAGGCACAGCTTCCCAGCAGGGCACTAATGCCACTTCAGCTGGGGGGCTCTGTGTCTGGAAAGCTTCTCATGCTCGGCAGGTACTCAGCCGCACCCCTGGCCCTCACCTCCTAGCACCCACAGCAGAGCATCTGCGATAAGCAAAAAGTCTCCAGATGTTGAAAAGTGTCACCTGGGATGGAATTATCCCATCACTCTCAGCTGAGAGCTGCTGACCTGAAGGCATGGGCTGAATTATATACAAAATGCAAGTTAGTTCTCCCAACAGGCTTCTTGGGGTCCTGAAGGAGGATGGGATACACTTTAGAAACTCTGCCCTTGGGAAATACCCGGAGCGGACTGGGAGGAAACTTCAGAAAAGACGCCAAAACTCAAGACTCACCGAATCAGAATCTCTGGAGGCGAGGTTGAGGCCTCAGCATGAAAACATCCAAGCTGTATCTTTAATCCTGAGTGGGTTTAAGCCAGATGCACTCCAGACCACTCTGCTGGTGGTTCCCAGACTGCCCAGATGAGTCCTGGGAGCCAGCCTTCAGGAGGAGCTGCTCACCAAGATTCACCTGTGACCAAAGAGGGCCACTGCTTGTCCCTCCATAGGACAGCACTATCATAGAGCAGCTCACCGACTCTCAAAGATACTTTGGATCGCACAGAGAACCCCCTCCTCTGCTCATGAGCACACTCTGTAGAAGAGGACAGGGTGTCCCTAAGCGCCCACCATAGCAGACAGGCTGAGCTATAGGATTTATTCATAAGTTGGGCAGATGTGTGTTCGCGGCAACTCTATTTGCATGAGAACAACATTCTGTATGGAAAACTGGGCATGCAAATTTAACCCTGATTTGGCAACTACATGCCTGACGCTGCAGAAATGAGAACATCAACTGTTTCCTCTGGCTTTCAGCTCCTAAATCCTGAGAGACTACAGCTCCTGCTTTCTGCAATCCACTTTGTGCTTCTCCAGCCCACCTGGTCACCCTCAATCCCTCTTTTTGATGAGGCCTCTCAGCAACCTCAAATCCCCCCACTGGCACTGCCATTTGGGTTCAGAGAGCGGACAGGAAGGACCACAGAGGATGCCTCCGATCCCCAAGCCTTGGAGAACTCACTGCCATCAGCATGCATCCCCAGCTGTTCTGCTGATGCCTTCTCAAAGGTGTTGTGGCGGGCATCTGTTGTTTTTGTCTGGCAAAGCCCACACTCCTCTTCTTTCTTGTAACAACACCCTAGTTTTCCTCTAAGGAATCAAGGCTCCCCCTCCTCAGTCCTCCAGACTGGGTTGGGCTCCAGTTCCAAATCCAAAGGTGGATTAGAGCTTTAGCTCAGTCCAGCAGAGACCCGCATTCTTCCAGCCACTGCAAAGTTCCAAGATGGGCCTGTGAGCAAGTCTGAGCCCAGCACAGGCAAATCAGCAAGACCCTTTGTGCTTCAGCCACGTTAGGGCAAGCTCCTGTCACTGGCAACTGAAGAGATCCTGACTATTATAGAAGATAGAGAACCTCCTCTAATGATCAACCATTCAGCCCAACAACTTCATATTTGCCAAAGTCCTTTCCTTTGGATTTCTAGAAAGATAGTTCCCATAGCTTCCACTGCCTATTGAGTCCGATCTTCTGAACCTGGCATTTCAAGCTTGCTGTCATCTGACTTGAGCCACCTTGACCAACGTTTCCCCTAATCCCTCCCTGCTGGCACCTAATCTTTCCCACCCACTCCCCAGAATCCCCCAGCGTTGTCCCCCACCCCAGCCCTGTAGGACCCATCCTCTGTCCTCCACCTCCCAGTCCCGGCTCAAGCAGTATCCCTTCTCTCTGCCAAGACTTCTGTGATACCCCGGCTACCACGTGTGCTCAAAAACACGGTGAACACTGCTGCTGAGTGCCAGCCAATGGAAAGGCAGGAACCTTCAACACAAAGCCGCACATTCAACCTTACCAACACTGTGTGACAAGTTTTAACTTACTCGGCGCAGCCAGTTGTGAAAAACGGTTGAGAGAAGGTGTGTTGGAGAGTGTGCTATAAATCATGGATTATGAACAATACATTTTATTGGAATTGCACAATCATTTCACTTTACATCCTAGCTTTTAAAGAAATACTACCAAGGGAGTAGAAAGTTGGGACTATGGTTATCATCCCGAGATCAAGGTTCAGAGTTCTCAGTGGAAATCACCCAGTTCTCATGTGAAAAAAGCTCGTAAATCAAGGTCCAAGATGAAAGTAATGTGGATTATGTCTTGTGACCTGATGGAATTGTACAAGCTGAGTTTGGATGCAGGAATACTACGGTGAATTCTGAATATTATAAGGGCTTATTAAAGTACTTAAGAAATGATGAACCTGGAAAATGATCCGAGAAATGGGCAAACAGTTTCATGACAACGTCCCGTGTCACACGTTGCTTCTGGTACAACAATTTCTGTCAAATAAAAAAATTATAGTGCGTCCTCATCCACATTATTCACCAAATCTGGCACCACAAGACTTATGGCTTTTCCTCTAAAGTCAAAATGGCTATAAAAGGTAAATGTTTTGAATTGATGCTGCCACAACGATGCAACTAAAGATACTACGGAAAGAGACTTTCCAGAACTGCTTCAGAAAGTGAAAAGAATGATGGGATAAGTGAAGAAAAGGGGAGTATTTTAAGGGAAATTAATGGCAGCATGTCTTTTTTATGGAAATGAATTTTTTAACTTTAAACATTCACTGTATTTTTGATCATACCTCATAAAAACCATGTCTGTTGGGAGCCTGTGGCTTTTACCTGGACATTTCTCTGGGAAAGCATGGTGCGCTGCAGAGGCACACTGCTCTCTTGCATGCGCCTGAGGTGACAAGCAAACATCCCATCTCCTTAGGTCCACTGCTAAAGTGTAAGTCTCTTAGGGCCATGTCCCAGTCATCCTTATTTCTCTACAAAGATAGATATATTGCTGAATGAGTAGGCATAAATATGGATGCGTTGGTATTATCTTATTAAAAATAAGACCGGTTTTCCGGTTGCCAATAGGGAAATCACGTGCGGGAAGCGAGAATAGCAGTTATGAGGAACGACCTCACCTGTGCATGTGGGCTAAGATGAGATGTAAATACAGGACAGAGACTAGGGACACGGGCTTTGGGGATGACCAGCTGGGGTTCAGAGCCTGGCTTTGCCGCTGCTGTGTTGATCTTGGGCCAGTTTCTCAGCCTGCCAAATCTGTCTCTTCATCGGTGAAATGGGGCTGATAGACACAGCTCACAGGGCCTTCAGGAGGACAAGGACCGTGCCGCAGAGCACGCGTTCAGGAAGCAGCAGCTGAAGGAAACGTGTGAGACCCTGCAGCCTGTACAGGACGACGTCCTCCTGCCCTCCCTTTCCCGGTCACTTGGACTTGAGGATTATGTTGCCAGGTGCTTCTTTGTTTGTCCTATCTTCCTACATCCTGAAATTGCAGTTGCCCTGGTCAGGCAAGCTACACTGTTCTCTACTTTCTCTCTTAAAATTCATGTCTAAAACTTGTCTCCAGAACTTCTTTATTTCCTTTACCCTGTAAGTCTCACCTTAGGCAAGTGGTCCTGGGGCACCCAGCTCTCCTTTTTTTATTGTTTCCCACTCACCAACATGGCCACGCACGGATACTTTTAAAGTGTATCCACCTCTACAGGATGTTGGAGAAAGTCCAATAGGACAATATTTGTGACAAACCCTCCCTTGGTGTCTGGTGCCAAACTGGTAATCCAAGATTTCTGCCTTTTCTTCTCCTCTTGCTGTTGGTCAGTCCACAAATATTATCAAACGTTCTCTAAGTTTCAGGGGCTGTGCTCGGCCTATCAAAAGTTCTCTAAGTTTCAGGGGCTGTGCTTGGCCTGGGCGTACAGGGTGAACCAAAGAAACACATGTTTCTGTCCTTACCCTCTTTAATTTCATTTCCTTTTCTCCAAATGGAGGGGAAAATTAAGACTGGAACTTAATTAGAGCTCTTCTTAGCCTGCTGCCTCCTCCTTTGTAACAACTGTAACGAAAGAGAGAAAGAAAGAAAGAAAGAAAGAAAGAAAGAAAGAAAGAAAGAAAGAAAGAAAGAAAGAGAAAGAAAGAAGGAAAGAAAAAAGACGGAAAGAAACGAAGGAAAGGAAAGGAGAAAGGAAAGAAGGAAAGGAAAAACAAAAACTCTCCTCCCAGAAGGAGCCCTTAATTACCTGCCCCATTCTCAGGGAGGTGAATATGTTCGTTGCTTTTTAATTATGTTGGCCTTATTGTTTCATAAGAAAATAAAAAACAGACTCAACAGGGAGACTGCAAGGAGTGGAGGAAGCCAAACATAACTTATGCACCTTATTAAAAACAATTAGGGATTGTTTGATGGGGCAGATTCGGCTCCAGATGGCCAGCCTCCATGCAGCCCCAGTTCAGCTTGCTTCTCACCTTCCCCCAGCCTCTTCCCAGGTTTTGCATCATCAGTTTTCTTAAAATACAAGGATGGGATTGTAAGAGATGCTGTTCCCACGTTCGGTACTTTTCTCTTCTCGGTGGCAACCAAGTCTTTTCTGCACTACCATTTATTGGTGCTGAGTCCTCCGGCCTTCTTCTAGGTCACCATCTTGGTCCCAGCTGTCAGGCTGCTGAGAGGAAGGTTAAAGACCCTCCATCTTCAGTTTATGTCGGTCTGTTTTGCTAGGTGAGTAAATTGGCCTGAGTGGCCCTTAGGGACAAAACACTCATCAGCCTGCAATGTGGTTTTAGGTATTAGGGCGCTGAGAGGGAAGGATAAAAGGACCACTGTGATGTTACCTGGCCGTGTTCCTTGGACTGCCCCCCTCTCCGCCCTCCTCCTGCAGTGGTTCAGATAGCGCCCAGCCTGCTGTGTCCCCACACATGTGCCTTCCGCATTGCCCTTCTCTGCTGTGCTGGCTCAGCTCACTGCCACTCACCTTATAACTTCAAGCGAGGCGTTCCTTCCCTCCCTGGCACCCTGTCCGATGCCCACACCCAGGCTGTGTTGATCTATACTGCAATGATCTGTTCACGGGCCTGTGTTCCTCCAGGAGGCTCCTGAAGGGCAAGAGTCGAACTGTCTATCTCCATCTCCCTGACACTCTAGCCACATTCCATCCTGGTTACACCTCCCAGGGCTGTGTCCCCTTGAGGTTTGGGTGGGACCCCACTATCTTTGTTTTTTAAGGGCCTCACCAAGTGATACTGACGTCCAGGAGGTTCAAGAGCCACCATCATCATTACTCAATAAACGTTTGTGAAACTGGACTCATCCATGCTGGTAAACAACATTTTTGGGGTTGTTTAGAAAGGGTGCAAACATTATTTCTGAGTCCGAAGAATTTACCTAGGCGAAATGTGGGAGTACAGTAATACAGTGGCACCTCGCTTCATAAACCTCACTTGCTCTATGATTTTGGAAAAGATGGCCACGTTTGTGTTTGTGTGGGAAAGATGGCTGCGGTCGTGCTCCTCACCCAACACAGAGTTTGAGAACCGAATAGTTCATAAATGGCAGTGTTCGTGAACAGAGGCATTACTGTAATTTATTTTCCCATGTTGCTAGTTATTCTCTAAAAATGAAAAAGGAAGAAATCCAAGCGAGTGTCATAAAGCAGAAAGTCGGTAAAACTTAAATATCCATCAGGACAGGTAAAATAGAGTATGACTGTGCCCTGGAATCTCACCCAGCATGGTAGGGGTACTTCTCCACGGAAGGTTTGCATCACTGGGTGAGGAAGCTGGCCTGAGACACCAGTGCCCAGGACACAGTGACAGGTGACCAAAGGAAATACAAGGCAGTGTTTGGTAGCTGTTGTGCGTTAAACTGGGAAGACCTTACCCCACTCAGTATCTCTGGATATCACCCATGTGGCAACAGGGCCTTTGCAGAATGATTTCAGCTGAAGTCTCACTGGATTAGGGTGGGGCTCCTTGTAACAATTTGTGTCTTGTATGAGGAGAGAACACTACACAGGGACACAGAGAGGATGCCATGTGATGGCCAAGGCAGAGACTGGAGTGAAGGGTCCCCAAAGCAAAGAGCCCAAGGACTGCCAGCAACCACAGCAGCTAGGAGAGAGGCAGGGAGCAGATTCTCTGTCAGACACGCAGAGGGAACCAACCCCCTGCTACTGGACTTTGGATTTCTAGCCTCCAGAATTGTAAGACAATTAATGTCTGTTATTTGAAGCCACCTAGTTTAGGGTAATTCGTCACGGGAGTCTAACATTTCTGGACATTACCAATCCATCTTTAAATTCAGAGACACTTCCTGAAAGGGTATCTGAGAAACAGAAGCGGCACAGACTCTGGGGAAGAGAAGAGGCTGGCTGCGAGTGAGGGGAGGAGCAGAGATTTATTTTCCACCGCACACTATCTTGCCCCTTTTGACTTTATGTAGTTAAAGTGTTTCAGCAACAGGAAAAATTCTAAACCAGAAGATGCAAGGGGAACCCTGGGAGTCTAGATGAGGCTGTAGGGGGCCAGCTGATAAAGCTGAACCTGCTCACAAGTGCTGCATCAAGCAGTTCCCCAGCAGCATCACTGCAGGTGCTTTGGGCTGAGGATGCTGTGTTGTGGGAGGCTGTCTTGTGCATTGTAGCATCCTTGGCCTCTAAACACTAGGAGGACCTCTTCCTTGGCTTCAAGCATCAAAAAATGACTAAATGTCCCCTAGAAAGGGAAGCCTGCCTCCAGCTGTGAACCAGAGGTCTGCAAATCAGTGTTCCCAGTGTGTCTTCCTGCGATGAGTGACATAAACATCACCCCAAAGCGTGTGAGCAATACAGGATCTGGGCTCAGTTCAGACCACGGAGTCAGAGTCTGCAAGCCAACCAGGTCACCAAGTGATTCCCACTCAAATTAATATTTGAGGAGTGCCGGTCTCCTTCCAAGTCTGTCCCCTCCTCTCTTAAATGGAGGAACACCTGGGGACTTGGTTAGAAACACGCAACACAGGGACTCACCACACCTGCCACACTGATTCTCCAGGGAAAAGGGCTGGGAAGTGATATTTCAAGGTGCTTCTATGACCAGGAAGTTTGGGTAACCTCCACAGTGTTTCTTCAGGAGGACAAAATCCAGCAGTTACTTTCTAGAACTGTGTAGTGGACAGAGTGTCTTGGCTCAACAACTTGTTTTCTGATTATTCAACAAATCCTCATGGAGCACAACTTAGGGACATCTGACTCCTTACAAGCAGACCGAATGGTTGAAAAGCAGAAGTGACACAATTTGAGCTCCTGGATCACACTGTGCCTGAACGCTGACTTCCCATTCACATGAGCAAAGAAGCTCCTCATTACTTTTGCGAATTCCCCTTTGAGTTCTAATCTATAAGCACTAAGAGAGTCTCGAGTAACGTACTCCTTTTGAGGCTCAACAGGAGACCATTACTGCACTGATGTGGCAAATTCTAATCATAGTATGATTTCCCATGAAGCTCTGTTCACAAGGAGACAATGTAGAACTGATTGAGCAATGAGAGTGTGGTTCCTTTTGTAGCTACAGAGAGCATTATTACTGACCTGTATTCTAGCTTTATACAGTAGTCTCTGTGAGTTTGGTTCCCGTGAGTCAGTCCCCAGGTTTTAATACATCTGGGTACACTTAACAAACTAAATATCCAAACCAGCCCCATATGAGCATTGTCCAGGCTTGCAATGCTCATATGTTGGCAGATTGCAAACAACTTCTAACTAGACCTTTAGCAATAAGGTCTAATGCTAAAGGATCAATTAAAATGTGATAGCATGGTAAAGTATCTATAATAATCCAAATTTCTGTAGAATGCGATTAGTCATGGAACTTCTGTTCACACTCTGTCTGTCAAACAAAGGTGAGCTCTAGTTCTTTCCTTGTACTGGAGGTGGGGTTAGTGGAACTAAAACCAGCAATGTTGGGTGGAAAACTGCCCAACATTCTCAAGGGAGATGGATTGTGGGTGTACATGACATCAGATCTCTCCTGGCCCACTTCCTAGGTGGGCTAAGAATTGGATGCTAACTAACTGGAAGATCCTGCAATTACCATCCGTGGATGTGCCAGCAAGACACAGGACCAAAACTGTCTCTGTTAATATATAAGCTAATAGCCAGTCACCATCAAGTGGTCCCAAACAGCAGCTGCAATTGGCAAGGAGTCGGGCCTTTCAGCTGAACCCCCAGGAATCCTGTCCTGTAAATTACCTGAGCCTACTCGGGCAGGAACTCTATTGTGCTCTTTAAGCTCACTGAGTAAAGCTAGGGGTGAGCACAGTACCTACCTCAAAGGGTTGATGCATTTCCAAGAGCAGCAGGCACATGCTTAGCATCTGTAAGCATTTGCTATTATTATTATTATCAGTGCTAAAAGTTATCTCTAAGCTTTTTTCTCCTTTTTCTTATTATGCAAAGTTGGGATTTCGAAGTGAACAGCTGCATGGTGTTATCATCCTTCTACACATTCACATGTGGCAATCTTAATGATACATCACGATGAATAATTTGATGTTGTTTAACTCTCCTTACTCTGAACCTTAGGCTGCATCAAACCCAACTCAAACAGTGATCTTGCTCTTCAGATTTTGGAGGCAAAGTCATTCATAAATAAAAAAATGCCTTCTGGTTTTGTATGAATCAATTCACAGGATAAATATTTAAATAAAATGTGGTTTCAATTGTGCTCTCTGATGATAATTGCTGGCTCACACTCCGTTTCTATATCGATGTGTTTTCTTTTATTTTTTTCCCCATGCTGACTAACGAACAGAGCTGTCAGAAGCCCATTGCTCATGATCTAGCAAGCAACACATTAGCAGTTTCACATAAATATAAAATCCATATTTCCTGCAGCTAGGGAAATATATACGTAGCACAAAAAATCTCCAAAATACTCTATTGCTATCAAAAAATAAAAAATCCTGGGTGATAAATACATTAGCTAAGTAACTGACACTCTCTTAACATAGAAATCAGCCTGGCATCACCCTAACTGTCGATAAATAAAAGCTAATCCAAAGAACAAACCCCTTTGTGTGCAGAACATCTTCTGTTTTTGAAGAGTCCCCAAAATTCTACATCTGAAAATGGAACAACAAAAAGCATATTTATGCAATTTGGGGATATTTACAATCCCTGTGTTGTACAAAATCACATACTCTTGCATTTGTGCTCCATTCAGCGTGGGGCGAATCCAGGATTTTCTACCTTTAAGACTCAAGATTCTTTTAAATGTCATTTCATTCACATTCTTCCTATCTCCATGGGCTGTTCTGTACCAATTTTACAGTTTATTCATTTCATGAAAACGTATCGAGTCATTACCATGCGCCTGGCGCTGTTGGGGAAGATGAAGTCCAGGAAGAAAACTTCAGGCTCCAACAGTCATCAAAAGAGCCAGAAACGAGAGGTCACTGGCTCCCAAACCGCTGCACTCACTAGAAGCACTGTAAACGCTCAAACTGCCATTGTCTAAGACAAATATTCAAATAAAACGTGTTTTCAACCATGCCCTTCAATGGTAATGACTGGCTCACCCCCGTAATCATAGCAATGTGTTTCCTCTCCTCGTTTCATTCTGACCAATTAATTTAAGATTTAGAAGATATAAAGTTGTGAACTTCTGTGATAAAAGAGAAGAGCTAACTGTTGAAGGCCATCAATTCTTTGTGTTTCTCTTTCTTCCTGTATCTTCTTTCTCAACTCTTCCAGCAGCATGCCCAGGGTAGTCCGGCGGAAGTTGCAAGCCTTCTTTAGACCACACTGTAACTCTGCCACAAGAAGGCTCAGGCCTCACAGCAATATCCTCTGAGAGATGAGTCCCTGGCAATTCCTGAAGGCCCTGTCTGGATTCTTCTGAAGAGGAAGCAGCTAAGTCCGGTTTCAGTTTTGTCTGATCTGCTCACACATTGACCCAACCAAGTCAACAGCACCCTTGCTAGGTGTCTCAGTCACTCTTCTTGTTTCTGGGACAAAATACTCAATACTCACAACTTAGAGGAGAAGAAGTTTATTTGGCTCTCAGTCTGTAGCGGCTGCAGTCCATAGCTCACTGGCTCCAAGGCAGGACGGCAGGGCAGGGGGCCACACCCTTGTTGACCTGCCTCTTCTGACCAGACCTTAGCTCCTTATAGCAAGTCAGCCATAAGCCCCACCTATAAGCACATGAGTCTCTTAGGGGACATCTAGATATAAACCATAACAGTAAGGAGAATTCAAGAGTAAGAAAACTACTATGACGTAAAGCCCAGGAGAGGGATAGACAGGAATTCTGCCAAGTTCCTTTCTCTCTGACACTGGAGTCTTGGTGACAGTTCAGACTATTTGTCAGAAATACTTCCTACCCCATCACCTCTGTGGATGGAGGGTCTTTCCTACCTCTTGACTTTGGGCGTGTCCATGTGATTCGCTTTGGCCAACGGGATGTTAACAAGTGTGCATGGCCAAAAGTTTCAAAACCATTTACGAGACCGGGCCTGGTCTCTGTGCTTCTGGCACGGCGCCCCGGCTAGCCCACCAGTCCCGGGGGAAGATGAGGGACAAGTGGAACAGAGTCACCCAGCCCAACCGATACATCCAGGTCCAGTCTCAGGAACTGAATCCCTCGCCATTCTGCAGCTATGGGAACTAAATGGATGCTTTTTAATTTATTTTTTAATTTTTATTTTGTGCAGCACTAGGGATCGAACAGGGCCTTCGCACTGAGCTACACCCCCAACCCACTTTTATTTTTTATTTTTAGACAGGGTCTCACTAAATTGCCCAGGCTGGGCTCAAATGTGCTACCCTGCTACCTCACTTCCAAGAGTGCTGGGATTACAGGCATGCACCACTATGCCTGGAAAGAAGACTTTTAAGAGGGGACAAAACAGGGTGGTGAAATAAGGAAATAGGAAAGGCCATTTTAAGTAAAATGGTCAGGAAAGACCCCTCCAAGGAGGTGCCATCTGAACCTGGAGAATGAGCCAAGCATACGAAGTTCTAGAGCTGGAGGAAGAGTATCTGAGGCAGAGAGGACTTCACAAAGGCCCAGAGGTGGGAGAGAGCTTATGTGTCCACCGACAGGCAAGGTCAGAGCAGGGGAGGCACAGAAGAGAGCAAGTGAAGGGTGCTGTAGGGTACAGGACGAGAGGTGGGCCGGGGCCAGACCGTGTGGGCCTTCTGGGCTGTGTTTAGGGATTTGGATTTAATTCAAAGAATCATGAGAAGCCATTAAAGGGATTTAAGGAGCAGTGTGACACGGGAGTTGGATTTTGAAAAGTCACTTTTGACTGTAGTGTGGAGATCATCCTGAAGCCTGCAGGAACAAAAGGCCAGAGGCTCTCGAATCTGACCCATTACTCCCTCGGTTGGTTCTGACTCTCATCATATCTTGCCCATACTATTATGAGTCTCCAACTTTCCCCTCCAAAGCGTGCAATCTGTAGACAAAACACAAGAAGTAGGGTCTGTTTTCTTATAGAGCTCTTAACTTATTTTTAGATAAAGGAAGGTAGGAGGAAATGATAAAACAGTCCATTGCTGCTGGAGGCCGACATGGCGCACAGTGGAAAGACCTGGCGCTCAACCCAGTGGGGACTGGGGAGGACTCTGAGGAAGACAGGTCTCAGCTGAGGCCGAGAGAAGAGCAAGGATCTGCCTGGTTCATATACAAAAGCCAAAGGAGAAA
>PVJO010015497.1:0-44729 GCA_004026905.1 Hystrix cristata
TTACAATGTCTCTGAATTTTTAAGCTACTGTTTGGTAGCCACATAGATCATTTTATGCTTAAGATAGTGGTCTCTTCCTTTACTGAATTATTTTATCCTTCAGTAATCCTGCTCATCTGTTACTACTATTAACTAATTCTACAGATGAAAAAGACAAGGCTTAATAAAGAAATAAATAACTTCCCACGGATGAGTTAGCTAGTAAATAGTGGAGTGTGGGTTCAACCCCAGAGTTTAACAACTAAGAAGCTTTCCTATTCTTCAGTAACCTGTTTTAGCAATTTGGGAATAATGCCATTAGCAGAGGAAGGCAGCAAAACAGGTGGGAGAAGTTAAGGGAGAAAAAGGAGGAGTTTTGTTTAATATGCACATGGTCTGATATATGAATATAAAACAAGGGCGATGATGTTTTCAAAAGCGGAAAGTCATCCAGAAGTCAGGAGAACAACTTTTAAGAGTAGGAATTAAGATTTTGGGATCCCATAAAGCTTTGGAATGTCCAAAGATAATTTTCAAGAGTAAAATTTAAAAAAAGGAATTTCAGAAACTGTACGTTGAAATGTTTTTGTTAAGTGGATAGGAAGAAAAAGATGAACTGATGAAATACATGGAAATATTACAAAAACTGCTCTCTCCAAGTGTGTATAATGAAATGTTCCCACATCAAAAGTTTTTTTTTCCAAGTTAAGCATGGTATTTACTGCTAAAAATGAGCGATTGCAGAAGTGGGAATAGAACAGGAGAAAAATGTCAGGGACACTGGAGAAAGCAAACTTTATGAATTGTGCAGTTATTAAGGGGAACAATTTAGAGTAAAATCAATGTTCTCTGAGGAGAATGAACTCGGAAGAAGCAGACTATAGACAACTATAAAGAATATTTTCTTAGTTAAGAGCTGTTTCCCAAAACTTCATAGAATTGAGAAAGGTATAGAAGTCAAGGCAGTAATTATAGAATTTTTATAAACAATTGTATTATTGAACAGAAATATTCAGTGGATTCTCCAAGGGACAGATGAAGAAATGGACATCTAGAGAGAGAGATAAATGTGTGTAATATCAGAATATTAATAAGGGGCCAACCCAGGGTAAAATCTACGTCTTTTTGTTCATTTTATAATTATTAGTGCGTTTGCAGTGCATAATGATTCCATTCATTGTGGGCAATTGGTACACGTACATAAGACATCTTGATTCTTTTTTTTCATTGCCTTCCCCTCCTTTCCCTACATCTCCTGGTTACCTTCCTCGCAAAAGACAGATTTCCCTGTTTACTATGGATCTAGGTCTTACTTTCAGTGTTAGTATTAGTGTGTCATACTGGCTCTATAAATGAGAACTCGTTAATTTTGGTAGCATACTGACCCACTAGTAAGGAGTATGAGATTTAACTGAGAATTCTCCTCTGTTAGAGGCAAACTCCACGGCTCCATTTCTAGATGAGGCTGGAATCCCAGAATATAAGCACACAGATTTAGATACTGACTTTTACAGTACATATATTATTTAACTTTTTATTAATATTTATGATTATAGTTTCTTGATTTATAATTTTAGGCTTGATATTTTGAAGATAATTAAGAATTTAGCCCTGTAACTTGAGAACCAAGAGGACTGAATGAGCATTATTTTCAACACCAAAAATCATCAAATAGCATTACAGATGTTGAAGTTAAGGTATAGTACAGTAAATTTCAGGACAAAATGTCTAGGATTCTCAGTTATTGGCACCTTTTACCAGGTTCCAACGCGGTTTCCAAAGCAGCCATGTACCAGATGCTTTCATTAGTCAGAGGGTTCTTTAAATCCTTGACAAGTTTAAATCTAATACAGCCCAACCAATCCATAAATAAAAGATTATGAATGTCTCCTTCCTGTAGATGAGCATTAACCTACCAAAGATTAAGGAAGATCCTACAGTCACATGCTAGTATCTGACCAGGAGAAGCACTGGACTCGGCAATCTGGGCTAACATACTGAAATTTTTGGTCATTTTGTCTGGTTTATCTCATTTTTTTTCCCTGTATTTTGTTGTTTTATTTCTTTTTATAACACTTTCAGACAACACTCTGTACCTCTCTCCCACTTATATAGCACCTAAATTCCCCTCTCCAGCTCTGTTGCTTCTTGTGTCTATCCACTGATTGACTCTTTGAACTTTAATAGCCAATAAAATGATACATCATCTGTTAATATTTTCTTCCTTCTCCACCAGGATTAAGTCACTCTCTTCAGCTGTGTACTTTTAACTTCTAAATAGTTCTACTATCACATATATATTACCCAGTTCTTTACTGATTTGTGGATTAACTTTCTGTCACTATAATAACATACACGAGGTAATCAGTGTATAAACACAAAAGATGTATTTTGCTTCACAATTTTGGAGTTTTCAGTCCATGGTGAGCCCATTGCTTTAGGCCTGTGCTGAAGCAGTACATCATGGCAGGAGACGATAGGAGACTAAAATTTCTTACTATATGGCCAGGAATCAAAACAGATTGAGGGTGGGCTGAGGTCCCATCATCCCTTTCAAAAGCAAGCCTTCAATGATCTAAGCATTTCTCACTGCTCTGCGGCTCTACAGTTCCACCATTTCCAACTAGCACCATACTAGGAACCGAGCCTTTAACCCACGGGCTTGTGGCAGAAACATAACATGCAAATTCTACCAGTTTGCTTAGCCATTTTCCTCCAAAGAAGTTACACTTTGCCTTAAGGTAAAGCTATGTGATCTTAAAGAGGGAAAATTCTCTTTGTAGCTGCAAACTCTAGCATAGTGCATGAAAATTTATATACTTTCAAGGGAGGATGAGAGAAAGGTAGATAGCTGTTTGGCACTACTGGGAATCATAGGAGCTCTGGTAAGCTACAAAGTGCATTAGTGGTTTGATGAAATTCCACTTTAATTATTAACAATCACTGTGGTTCAAATTATTCCAGCCATTTTCCTCTAAATCTAGCAAATGTTTGACAAGAGTCACCCTGTAAATGTTTGCTAGTTAATGGTAATGAAGTATTTTGTCTTAATATTTTCAATAGAAGGAATGACATGCAATAAGTAAGGGTTTAGTTATGTGTTATCAGTGCAAAGTACTCACATGCTGAAGTTGTAACCCTCAGTACCTCAGGATGTAATGACATTTGGGGTCGGGCTCTATAAATAGGTCTTAAATGAAAACGAGGCATTTATGGTGATCCCTAAACCAATATTATTGAGGGCCTTAAATAGAAGAAGAAATTTGGAAACAAATACATATGTATAGAGAGAAAATAATGTGGAGACTCAGGCAGAAGACATCCATCTGAAAACCAGAGGGACACGGAACATATTCTTTCTGCAAGACTCTCAGAATAAATTAGCCCTGAGATACCTGGATTTCAGACTTCTAGCTTGTGAGAAAAGTATTTCTGTTGTTTTAGCCACTCTGTCCGTGGTATTTTGTACGGTAGTTCCAGAAAATGCTAAAACACATTATAATATTTATACAAAATTTTGAACCTGACTATACAAATGAAGTTTATATTTATACATGTCTATTTAATTGGTTGATACTGTAATATTATTACCCCAAATGACTGAATCATCTGCTACCATACATGTGACTAGTGAGAAAGTGCTGAGGAGAGAAAAAAATTTAAAAGCTTTTTATTACAATCAGACCAGTCCAGAAAAGTTAGCTATTCTTTATCAGTGTCTCCTAAAAAGTTTTAAAAGATAACTAAAATAAATTGTTACCTGATTTCAATAAGATACATACAATAAATGAAAGAAGGTGACATAGCCTTTAGGTTACATTCTCTCAAATTGGTTAAATACTCAAAAAACAGTTGAACAACTACAGATGGGGTGTGTTTAATAATGTTGCACAGGAAGTATCTTAGAGTCCAAGTTTCTGCACAATAAGGTACCTGTTTTTGGCTCAGAGATAATGCTGAAATGATGTTTCCAAATAAGAGTAGCTGAGCTTAAAATGTGTTTTCCATTATTTAATGAGTAGAAAATAGCAAAGCTACTGAACAAAGGAAGAAACATTAATAATAAATTGCAGAGCACACTGTGATGATTTCTTACTAATCCATTGCTGTGTAGTGATCCTTCAAACAATTGTGGGGGCTATTTGTGGCATCCTTGAGATTGCAGGGGCTTCCATGAACAATCACTAGTTAGATTCTAAGTCTGCTTCAACCTCTTGATGAATTTACATGCATTCCTTTCTGAAAATTTTATAAACACTTTCTAAGCAGACCTGAATCCATTTTTTTTTTTAAATTATAGTCCATGTATGGACATCTGGGCTAGGGAGAATATGAGAGAAGCAGTTACTGTGGTTTAGATTGATTGAGTTCCTTCAGAGGAATGTATTGAGAGCCTATTATGAACCAGACACAAAGTATGAATGGGGGTGAAACCCATGGAAAACACAGTAAGTTCCCTGTTTCATGGAATCTATCTGCAAGGAAGAAAAAGCATAGAATGAAAAGTGAAGAAAAGTGAAGGGATACTGTAGACAAGGATCACTACAGATATACCCCCTCGAAGTCTCTGTACAGAGTTTGCAGCCTCAGTACTTCCCAGCTTTTTCCTTAGAATCTAACTAGTGATTGTTCATGGAAGCCCCTGCAATCTCAAGGATGCCACATATACCCCCCACAATTGTTTGTTTGCTTATTTATTTATTTATTTATTGACAGGGGGTTTGCGAGTAGCCAATCCAAGAGTGTTATGCAGTTCTCCTTGCTGCTGATTGGCTGCTGCCCTGTAACCCACATTTCTCCAGCAGACGCATCAGCATTTCTGCATCATAACTCGTTGCTGTACTGTGTGCAGTTATCTCAAGTGTTCCTGGTTCTGTTCTTCTTAAAGCCCCCAAATCCCCTGCATCTTCTAAGGGTAACACAATATTTTATCAAATTAAATTACATAACTGTGGAAGACATAGCATAGTTAGTGTTTAAACCATAAAAACAGGCATTTATTCTGACCATATCTGAAATTCACAGTTTTTCACAATTTGTGGATGTTCCAGGACCATAAGCCTCGTGAATTTCAGGGGTCCACTGTACTCCGATAAGTTGTTACATACAGAAATAGAAATGGTGTAAAGAAGAGACCTATTTATCCAGATGAGGTTCTGGAGAAGTAGGTTTGGGGAAGCAATATCAAGGTGCTTCAGATATCTTAATTAGGGATGCTTACTAGATACACAGGTGAAGATGGCAGTAAGCGATTGTCATCAGGAGTTTGGAATTCAAGAATGAGATGAAGTCAAATATACAATATTGAGATTGTCAGTATGCAGATGATGATATTGGCGAGTAATCACTGTAGAAAGAATGAAAGAAATTCAGAAAAGGGTTCTGAATTTTTCATTTATTAGAAATCAAGAATATGAGGAGAATCTTGCGAAAGAGCCTACGAAGTGATCAGTAAAGCAAGAGAACTACACAAAGAGTGGTGCAACACCTACTGAAGGCATTTCCACAAGGAGAAGTCAGCAATAAGCTCTGTCCACTGTTCCTGCAAAGGAGAAAGGCCGCAGGTGGCAAGACTGAGCCGCCCCATTTGGCAGCGTGGATACCACAAGGGCGCCTCTTGCAGAGTGAGGTTTTAGCTCATTTGTTCTCTGGATCTGCTTCACTCATTTGTTCTTTCGGTAACATTTTGTTGGGGAAGAATTGTTTGTGGATGCCAAAGGGAGATCCGTGCACTAGATAAATCCTTTTATTGTCGTGATTCAAATCATTAAATCATAAAATAAGTGAAAATAAAATACCACATATTAGGTAGGTTTTGTTCACTAGGATAATCTGTTTTGTATTGCCCATTAAATGTCGCATTTCTTCAGATTGCTTGGTTTTGGGATATACTGATTTTAAAAATCTAAAAATACATGAAATTGTTAAAGAAAACAGACTAGGGTACTAAGAGATGTGTGTTATTCATTAATGTTTAACAGATTTACTTAACAATAAGTCAAGAGAGCGGCCACATTTCATGCCTCACACTCAACCTGGTCCTTTAGGCAAGGTCACGTGTGACGTCCTGGCTGAATGGCTTAGGTAGGTGCCTGCAGGGACGTGGCTCCCGCTTAAGTCAGACTTCTCATACACACAAGTACACACACATACTCGGATGTGACACCTATCAACAAATGCTCCCCGAAATAATTAACAATTACTTCTAGAAATACACATAGCTGATCAAAACAGGAAGACATTTTTAGAATTACACTGATACTGATCCGTTTAAATTTATTATTTAATTAAAATCAAATACTTTATTTGTAACTATGCAAGTCACTTTATAAGCATTTGTTCAATTTGATAAATACATGCATTATAAATTTATTATAAATATATACCAAATAAATGTCTTAGAAAGATATTCACTCTTTTAAAACTTTAACTTGCTGAAATAACATGAAAAGGGGCTTTTATTTAGCAATTCTACAAAGACAGGAAATGCACATAAAAACAGGAGGGAAGATAAAAATTAGAGTCTGGAGTATCCTGAAAACAAATTTACTAATCAAAGTGAGAATGTAAAATGCACACAATGTTTAAGTTCAGTATGCTTTTATCATTAATATAAATCTGAGAAAAAGTCTAATTTTATTAGAAGAGGAAAAATAAAACAGCAATTATTTTGCGTGGCATAACTCAGAGCTCTTACTAATGGGCACATAGCAAACTAAAGATTAAAAACACAGCTCAGGTAACAAAAAACTGAACAAATTCAGTAAACAGCTGTGTAACATCATTTCCTTGGTTTTTAACAAGTCTTTGAAATGTTATAGTTCTAGACAATGGCATTTCCTACAGAAATCCCAATTCACAACATATTCTCCTATTGTCATTTACCTACACACTGAACGTACTGTGGAATCAGAACCACGAGGCCTAATGAAACTGTGAAAGGCACCAGCTGGCTGTACTCAAAATGGCACTTGTCCAGGTCTCAAATGTCTTATTTATATACAATGGAATTCTGCCAGCTGCTTAGCATTGAAGGCTAATACACGTAATTGGCAGTACTACACAAGTAGGACTAACAAATATCAGAAAATACTTTTCAATGTGAAGTTTGACTTGTTCTCATTTTACATAATTAAATGTACAACAGAGGGAAATGAGTTTAAGAAGATTTGCTTTTGAAATCATAAAAAACCCCACATCCTTTAAAGAAAGAAATGTAAACCAGGTTGTAGGTAACTTGTAAGTCTACCATCTGGTCTACATTTTATTAAACCAGTGACATACATTGATAGGTAAAGCTTGCACAATTAGACAAATAAAAGGAGATATTTAGACAGGTCCTTGGGCCTCTCAGACAAGGTGAGGGGTATTAGGTGCTTGAAGAGGTCACAATCTTGTGTCGAGATAGATTAACGTCTCATGATACTACAGAGGAATTTTTACCCAAGAGAGGTTGAAATGAAAAGATGGAAGCACTAACAGTACTAATAAAAATGATGTAATATTGTGATTTGGGACTTCATTTCTAAAAACAAACAGTAGACATGTGTCACTTGGTAGCATGGATGAAAGGATAAGATGAAAGGGAATAAAAAGAAAAAGGGAAATGAGGAGAGAAGGAAGGAAGGAAGAAGAGAGAAATAGAGGGAGATATCAAGAGAGAAGAAAGAACAAGTCTTTAAAAAGAAATAGGAAGTATCTTTCTTAGTACTGAAATTTGAGTAATGGGCAAGAGGATGATCTTTCTCTCCAAATACACCTTTTCAAAACAGAACAGCACACTGCTGCAGTCTGGCACTTTTTTTTTTTTTTTTTTTGCAGTCCACTACTGAGAAATTATTTCTTCTAAATCAGTCTGCCTGTCGCTGGAAGTGACCACATCCCTGCGTGTAACAGAATGTTGAATTTAACCATATGTGTAAGTGTGAATCAGTAAGTTAGGAATTCTCTGCTGGTAGAGAGGACAGAAGGGGAGGGCTGTGTGGAAATCGTGAGGATCCATGTAAAATGGAAAGTGAAGTGATATAACTACAGAAAGAAAACACATTCTTCAAACATCATCTATTTAATTACTGGTCAGACAAATGAAATAAACCTAGAAGACAGCAAAGTCATCAGTCTTTGATTTACTTCATCAGTGATGCTGTTTTTAAGCTATGTACCAGCACACACCACAACTTCTTAAAGTTTAGGTTCTTTACTATAATTTTATTATAGTTGAAGGGTCACATGATATCTTCATGCAACACATAAGTGGTTAAAGCAGAGGGCTCATATCAGATGGATAATCAGGAAATAGGAAAACAAACACAATTAAATTGGCTCTTTTCTATTTTAGACAGAGGGAAATCAAGAATATACCTTCAAAACTGGAGGTATCAATCTCTCTCCTGGTAATGGACACAAGATTGGGAACACTTAACTGATTTAATACTGGAAGCAGCAGTATCCAACTTGACATCCTAATATCACTGCTACTGTCCTTTTTCCTAAGACCCCTATTTTCCCACTCGACTCTCTGTCATTATTTTTACTTTATATAAAACAACCTCATTAGAAGCAGGGGAAAAAGGTAAATCTATTGCATTTCAAGAGCTTCGTTTCATTTTGTTTCAGCAATACCAGGAATTCTAGCATGAAAAAATTTAAGTGCCATGAGTACAATATCTTCCATTGATTTTTAAAGAGCTTTTCAGCATGTGTTTATATTTTGGATTATATTCCTGAAAAACACAAGAGTTTGGTTGTTCCAGAGCTTGTTTATTTTAAAAATCCTCTACTGACTGCTACTTTGCAATTTCTGCATACAATTATTGAAAGTAGAATCACTTATGGCATATCTACACTAAATTCAAAATAACCAGAATATAATTAGATTAATGCCAATGTAAACTACCAACTCAGTGAATGGAAGTCTTTAAGCATAAAAAGAAATGATGGTATCGATGACAAAAAAAAAAAAAATCCCCGTGGCCTGTAACCTACTCTAAGATGCCATTGCAGTGTTGGGGACTCCACTCCGATGAAGTCACTTGAACAAATCAACCAGGTGCTCAACTACTTCTACACCCATATCCCCATATTCCCTTCATGGATACAAGAGAAAATATTATCTTCTCTTGGGATAACTTGTTTGCTGCTATTAGCCTCTGAGACTAAATTAAGCACAAATGACCACCATCCTTTTCTGGAGCTCTCTGTAACTATTTGATCCCTGAAACTTTTGAAAAATACCAACATCCTGAAAATTCTCAATATTGCCCTGAAACAAACGAATGTTTTTAAAAGGTCAAACTTTTAACGAATAACAAAAAGTATATAAACTGATTATAACAATTATGCATTTACAAATATTTTATATTGATCAATATTTACTTAATCATTTAAATTTAACGATGTTACTTGATTTACTGAATCTCATAGACTTTTCCATTTAACATTACATTCAAGTCTAGAAGTTTGCAAAGGAATTTCAGATAGGGTACCTGCAAAAAACTTGTAGTTACTTGCCAATTTTTAAAAAAATAAAGATACTTCTTAAGCCTTAAGAAAAACATATACAGTTGATGAATTCAGGATTTCTGTTCATAAATAAAATAAGCGAAAACTCTTTGAAAAGAAATCATCATGTTAATAGAAAAGGTACAGAATATATATATTTCATTTAAACAAAATCTTGAGAGTAAAGTTGCTTTAATGACTCAAGGTACAGAAAAAAGGGATGACAAAGATAATTGAAAATATTAAAATGTTATGGTTCTGTGAGCTTCACATATTCTGTGATCACGTTAATGATAAAACATCTTTGGATAATTTGTGAAGTGATGTCATAAGAGAAAATCTTACTTTAGCCATGAGAAAACACTGAATACTACAGATCTCACCCAAAGTATTATTTCAGGCTGCTACCAGAAGTGGAGCAAATACATCCCCAGAGTTTAATGTGGATGTAGGGGAGGTGGAATAGATTACAAATTGAATCCATGTTTATGTGGTCATATTTTAAATTTATGTTTAATTTCAATGTTGTGTGCAATATACTCAAAGATTTGAGTACATATTTAACAATTAAATCTGTAACTATAAATATACAGATAGTAAGAGCTCAATAAATTCTTTAAATTATCAGAGTACATGATCAAAAATTTTGAATGGTTTTATACTATATTGGGAACATGACTTCAAGTATTACCTCCTTGAATCCTCAAATTAAAATCACATTTGAGGATTTTATTCAATTAAAAAATGTCTAGCATTTTAACAAATTTCACTGTCTACTTTGTGTATTCTCATTGAAAGAAAAAGTTATTTATCACAGATAATTTCCATTTCATACATTTTAAACATTTAATTCATACCATGTGATTCTGGAAAGAAATACTGTATGAGTTTTTATATAGAGGTGGGTTTAAATTTTCTAAACTTCCTTACCAAAAAAAAAAAAAAAGAGTGTAAAATATCTTCCTTCCCTGACATTGTTACACAGCAGATATGCTACATTTGGGCTGGTCATAGCTCAGCTTTGAAGTACATAGAATTTTTTCAGGTAAAGCAAAATGATTACACACATCCATGATCAATATCACACACAAATTTAACACTTTGAAAAAAAATTCCTGTTTCACATAAGTCATATTTTCTCTGTTTGGATTTTGTATGCATAAGCTTTTCCTTTTATTATTTCAAAAAACACCAATATTTTCCTACTTTTGGCATACTGTAAGCTATACCTCTTTAAAATCATCTACTGAAATGAGTAGAAATATATATGAACTGTACAGAGTCAACTGAACATCTGTTCAAACTATAAATTTCTTATACCATACCATCAATGTATTCATACTTTTTTTTTTTAAATGGACACTGAGATATTTAAACTTTGGTGAGTTGGCTACTTTCCACAATGAATAACTGTATTTTCTGTACTGTACAGACTATACCACTAACAATTACACATTCCCAGGCTGATCTTTTACAGATGTCAAGAAGGGCTGATTAAAGAACGTTCAGAATGGAAGGATGGTTGGAACAGAAGAGGGTCAAATGGTAATTATCATTTACCAAATTGTCTCAAAAGTTCTCACCATTGCCTAACTAGCTTCTATGCAATATTTCATTAATTTTCCCTGTTTCTTTTAAAGTAGGTATTAGCACTTTGCCAAGGAATAATAAACAATTGATAATTATTTCTTAGTTTTGATAATTTACCCTATTAGTGTTCTTCGGGTTTGACTTTTGAGACATGTAACTGAGCAAGCAATAGCACAGGACTCTCTGCTTAGAAGGGCCTGGTTCCACCACCACCATTTTAAAATTGTTCATTTCTGAGCAAGGCCTTTCCATTAGTGTCTATGACAAAGTTGATGTTAATAGCTTATAATACAGGGGACAGCATTTAAACATGATTATCAGTTGATTATAGCACTAAAAGTTTAGAAACTCCAATGAGTTTAAAACAAAACTGTATTCTCCTACATGTGTCTCCACATAATGCATCATGTTGTCTGTTATTTATTTTTCTGTTTATTTAGCTGTATCGTTTTTTGGGACTTTTATTAATTACCTAACAAATAAATTTGAGTTCCTGTGTCCTGAAATATTTTAAATAGTGTAAAAAAAGAGTGATGTAACCCAGTGTATAATTGCTACATTTTGGTTCATTGAAACAATCTGTCAGTGGATATCACAAGGTTCAACTGTATGACATTATTCATTTAAATCATATAATTTGCCATATTTATTCAACTAGATGGTAACTGCCAGAATTCTTGTGTTCATTAAGATATCTTTTGTAATTTATAGGACAAGGCACATAATAAAAAAATACATGTAAATTCAGAGAAATATTAAAATGAATGAACTGTGTGCTGGGCGTGGTGGTACATGTCTGTAATCCCAGCACTTGGGAGGCTGAGGCAGGAAGATTGCTGAAAGTTTGAAATCAGCCTGGTTACATAGTGAGTTCAAGACCAGATTGAACTAAGTGGTGAGACCCTTTCTCATAAAAACAAAAACAAATACAAAAAGAATGAATTGTGATATGAACAAAAACAGAACAAGGAAGATTTAAATAATGAAGCTTGGAGATTATCTTGTCTATCAAACATGAATTACTTGATTATAATATAGTAGGGCTTGTATTTAAATAAAAAGATTTTTCAAAAGTATGAAAGCAAATTTTAAATACTATATATTAATGACTGTGGAAAGTATTCATTTAAAGTAACCATTCACCTAGTTTTGTCAATATCTGGGTTAAAAGGCTATAACAAAATGTCTCTTTTTTAAAAAATTCTCTGGATGTTATTTTAACTTCTCTAATAGAAGTGAGTCTTAACAAATTAGACAGCCCGAACTTGGAGTATTTCCATATGCATTTAACTTGCAAAAAATGTTTTTCTTTCATGTAAAGTCCGGGTTTGCCACCTCAGAGTTTCATGGAAATAAGTCTATTTTTTTTTCCTTAAAAAATAACGACAGAGAAAAACAAATGACAAAGTTGGAGTCAAGGAATCTTGGAAGGAGCTCGGTTGTTTTATCAGCTGCACCCAAAGGCAAGCAAACCTTAACCTTGCTTGGCCTGATAATGCTACTAAAGTACTGCTTCTCCTACTCTGCCTTTTGCCTACATGAGAAAACTCCTCAGTTTAATATGCTGATTACTGCAAAATAACCACAATATCAAAACAGCATTTGAACCAAAGCGTCTTAAAACTGCAGCTTCCTAGGCAGGGCGTCTGTTACACGCCAGTCAGTAAACACACACACACTATAAATGTGAGGATTGGGCTCATCTTTCCCTGCGGGGAATGAGTGTGCACAGACGTGGAAATCAAGAAAAACAAACTTTAGGCTCTATTTATGATATAGTGGAAAACTTGTAGCAGGAAAAAAATCAGGTTTGGAATTAAAGAGAGGTAAAGTTTAAACATGTCCACATTAAGACTGACTAATCTAAGATAGTTTAGATATACAGAAAGAGAAGATTTTGTGGAAACCATTTCTGAATGCAGAGTTGTTTTGATATATTATGATTAGTATACTATTTGTGGATTTTTAGGGAAGAAATTATTCACTCTGTTCTAGTGAAACATGATAACAAAGAAAACAGGTTTTCTAAACCCAATAAAAACAAATCATATTGTTCTACTGTAACTTTTCTATTTCTTGATAACCGGAATTGATATAAATACACAAACTACAGGAGCTTTATTTTTACATATTCAGACATATAAATTATTTAGCTTCCAAGTCTCAGGGCATTAAAAAAATACTCTCAGTGAGATTCTGATTTCATGCTGTGACAAGCTCAAAAATGAAAACAACGACACACATGAGAGGGCTTTTCACCAAACCACATCACTAAGCACAAAGGAGACCCTGCTGGGAACATGTATCTACAAGCGAGAGTGTGTTTGACTTGGTAACACGCTTATGACTCTCTGTGTTAATAGGAAAAAGTGAAAAGGAGCTAAACAAGGATTTCATTGTCTACATTTTTGTAAGAATCTTTTTTCAATAGTTAAGAGTTTAAAGATATTGGCAACATTCGAACCTAACACTTAGATTGGCTGAAAGGCTGTCTTCACTGTAGTTAACCACAAAGTCCCCTGCTCTGCCCCGCCTGTGACCTCAATCCTGAGAAAAAGATGAGAGAAGATTCCAACTTTATACGTTTACATTCCGCTGGGACTGACCTGGACCAAAGAGCACGGAGTCTCACTACAGATCACATGATTTCCTTCTTCTTAGATGATGGAACGTGTGTTCTATTATTTCAGAAATAAAGTCAGCTACTTGGTAACTCAATCTTAAAGCTCTCTTTCTTTAATTAGATTTATTTGAAACTCCTTCCTTGATAATCCTATCTACAACCCATCACATGTGATAATTGAAGAAGAGATCAAAAAAATCAAAGATCAGTATTATGCTAGGAAAGACACTAGAGAATTTGATTGTCTAAATATGTATAGACATAATAATTGGTCTTGCAAATGAATTCCATTTCCAGTATCATTTCAAAGTGTTTGAATCTTTGGTAAAACATGAAAACACACACGAAACAATTCAACATTTCTTAAATGGTTGGTTAGGTATAAAGAAAGTATTATTTTAAGTCAAAAATGAAAATTACTGTTATAATAAAATGTGTTACATTTTGTAACTCTTGCTTTTAGAAGAACATCACATATTAATTATACCTTGTACGTTGTTTTTATACCACAAATATTTATTGAATTTGATTGTCTAAATATGTATAGCATAGCTAAATGCAATAAAATTATGACTTTAACCATAAAGAAAAAAATAGAAGGTCCTTTAAAACTCAAGTTTTGAAAATACTAGTATTTTAATGTTTATATTAATAACTATTACCAGAATTAATAGTATTACCTACATACAAAACTCTTTATATTTTAATGCATCTAAAATACCTAATGAAAGATCTATACTAGTTCACAAGCTTCAATATATAATGTAACATGTACAATAATAAATAATGGATTCACAGAAGTCACAATTTTCCCAGTTCTAAAATTTCAGAACAAGAATTTCTTTAAAACCATTTGCTGTATCTTTGCAATGATATATGATTTTATAGCAAGACTTCTACTCCTAATTCCTTTACTAACTATAATATATGTGTGATTATAAATTCTGTCAGAATTTCTTTACATATTAATCTCATCTGTCTACAAATAAGGCACAGAAAGAGAAACAGAACACCAAGATGAAAATCAAATTTACGTCTAGAAGCACAATGGTATAAAACAGAATTGAAATGGCTTTGTATGTAAACACATGTACTGTGTGTGTTTTGTGTGTGTGAGTCTGTGTGTGTGTGTCTGTGTGTGTAGGCTATCCAAGTATCTTGATTTTAAGTTCCTAAAATACTGTTTACTCCTAATAAACAACAATTTATAGATTGTAATACTGCAGGAACTTCACCTTCGTGGAGTGAGTTTAATATGATATTTATACTTGATACTTTAAAACCACTCACAAATGACATGAAATTTTAATGTAAAGCCCAAAATAAAAATATAAATGTAAAAAGTATAGATATGTATAGAGTCTATACCTTGGCATATTCCTCAAATAATTTGATTCTTTGAAGAGTTATGATTTTCATTATCTTAGACTTATTTTTGCTTTGTATCATCAGCTCCTTTGGAAAATGCTGAGTTTAGTAAATAAGTTAACCAATAACATTTACTTGAAAGACACACTGTTTAAATACAGGAAATAAAATGAGTCAGAGAACAAGAGGTAGAAGAAGAGGAAATACAAAAATCAGCAAACAGTGAATACAAATACAAAACACATGGAATGTTTTCAGGACAACAGTGAGAATTACCCGGAGGGCAGAGTGCTGTGCTAAAACAATGCATTTAATTAGCAATCACTATTGTGAACTGAAAACTCCAAGACTTCCTGGGTGTCTTATATTTTATTTTGTTTTCACATATTCTGGCGGTTTCAGTGGCTTTTCAAGATTCTTTAATAAACAAATAAATCTTAAGTCTAACTGATCATTCCAAAAAGTTTTGACAAAGATGAACTTTAAAAGAGAGGGGAAAAAAACTAACCCTTTGCATCTGCATTGTGCTGTCAGTTTATGTCAGTCTGAAGTTGTTTACTGAAACTTTACCAATGAGTGAGAGAGCATCAAATCAGAAGAGAGAAGGCAGATGTATGAGAGATGAATCTTTTTTTATTGCTAGAGTTCCAAATGTGGACAGGCCATTCAAGGCATCTGACTTGCGGTCGCCTCTGGGAGGTCCCGAGAGATTTCAACACTCCATTGTCAATGCACACCAAGGCATTCCCAAGGCCTAGACAAGTGACTTTTGGAGACCTGGTGTGTAGCATTACTGGCAGGTAGCTGGCCAGCATTCTGCACATGCTTAGAGGTAGAGGTAAAAGTGTTTGTAAAGATAGCAAATTGGATAGAAGAAGAAGAAAAAAAGACTTTTACAATATTTTAAAAAATGCCAATGTCTATGAGAGTGATAGGTCTGAGACACACACACACACACACACACACACACACACACACACACACACAGTCTAGGACATTTTTACTATGCTACACATAACTAAGAGTTTTGGTCTTGCAAATTAGTTGTTTGCCTGCATCTAGAAAACCCTTGTGTATTTGTGTCTTTCTTGCATTTGTGTCTTTGCATATTTATTATTTTATGAATACCTGAAACATTAAGAAAAATTATCTGTATATCTTCAACTTCATAGAACACTGAAATTATATATTGTGAAAGTCATTTTAAACATCTTATTAATTCCTCAATTCATTTTCCTATAGCTAAATCATATAGTCCATAACAATTCCAAGTAATTTACACATCATCTGCCAACAGTGATAATTATTTTATTGTTTTTAATTATGTATTCATGGTTAAAACAATAATAGTATTATACTAAACTATATGTAAGAGAGCTAATATAATGGTCTCTGAAATAATATGGTGTATGACAACTTTGTGAGACATGTACTGCTACTTTTTCTCCAAATGAAATTATTGAGACCTAGAAAGATTAAGTGAGAAACCCAAGAACAAGGAAAAAATAGGAAGAGGCTATTTCCAAATCACATTTTAAAATTTCATCATTCCAAAATTTCTGCTGTGCCATGAATTTTATAGGACTACAGTGGAATATACTGTGATTGGCATCAATAAAAAAACAAATAGAATCAGTTTGTTATAAGAAACTTTAGATATTAAAATACTGAAACAGCTTTCAAAATTAATCTGGAATCATCTACAAAATAAAAATTGTATTAAAAGAGTTACCTATACATACACAAGATAGAATTAGTTGGGGGCAATAGAAGCCAAAATAAAACGATTTAAAAACAAAGAGATTAAACCTAATCAATAGGTGAAATGAAGTACTACAGAACAAAATGTTTTTTCTTCTTTTTCTTCTCTCTAACATTAAGAAAGTCCAAATATAAGAAAAGTCCGCATTGTCCAGAAACCAAAACGAGTTTTGAGATAGCAAACTTTCATTGTAGGAAAGTATTTTAATTAATTTGCATGAGTCAAATGTTTTCTATGAAATAACTTTGATGAGTAATATTTAGAGATAGTGGTTTAAAAAGCCTATAAAGATGAAAACAGAGTTTTATTGATCTGGTTAAATTTTTCAACACTGAAAGTTAACATTTCAACACAGTTCAAAATAAATTCCTACACACTAAACTATATATATTTATAAATTCCTGCACCCCAGTATTTCAAAAGGATATGCTATGATAATACATGGCTAGTGAATTTGTATAGCGTCTGTGAAATACAACTGTAAGTCAACAAAGTTGCTTGAATCTTGTGCTTGGATGGTATGAGAGTCTGCTATGCATGGTTGGTAGAAAACATATCATAAAATATTGAAACTTTTTCAACTTAAAATGGTTCCAAATTTTCCTGGAGAAAATTGAACTTGTAAACACCAATCATCTCTATAACACTTTAAATTATGCAGCACTGGCATTTGTAACTAAATTTGTTTAAGCATTATTTTGAATCACATCAAACAAAAAAGGTAGATTGTCAAAGACATCATTCTAGGGTTGGGGATTTAGTTGAGTGGTTAGAGTGCTTGCCTTGCAAGCCCAAGGCCTTCAGTTCAATCCCAGTACCAAAACCAACCAACCAAACAAACAAACAAAACCACATCATTATACTATCAGGTGGAACCAGCGCTTGTTTATTGCCTCAGGTGAAAGATCCAAAGTAAAAAAAAAAAAAAAAAATTTACATTTTTTAATAAAATCTATTAGCATCAAATTTCCAAAGCATTATTTAATCAAAAAGAATCATGAAGGATCAGAAAATATTATTAGATGCTTCTAACTAAATTGTTACTACTGAACTATTTTATAAAATGTCTCTTGCATTTTTTTTTCCTTTGGAGGTGCTATTTTCATTAGATTTACAAAGCTTGATTTGATTTTAAAAATCAGGGTTAGAAAATCTTATTATTTATATATAATTAAATTAACTAATATAAGTTCTTTACAGACTTCCTGGCTTTATAAAATATTATTAGCGCCATAGATATCATACTCCGATATTTGTTTTGTAATTGAACATGATGCTTACAAAAGAATAACTTTTCCTCGCCATGTGATTCCAAAATTGTTTATCCTACTTTATAACTTTATGATTAAAGGCAATAATTAACTCTGATTTACATTCAAGACAGAAATTCTCTAAAATAAAAGACAGACTTGTAGAGTCAATCAATCTTCATGTAATTTTACTTCCTAAAGAGATGTGCAAATATGTAAGTGCACATGCTGCTTAGAAATAAAGAACAGACCCAAATGAATCTAATCTACTCAGTGATAAGAAGTTCCTTGTATATAGCTGCAACCAATGTCTTTCCCTGATAAAAATAATACTGAAACGCTCTACTAACCACACCTGCATTTTTAACCTCATCGGGCCTACTCAGATGGTTCGCCGATGATGAAGACTCAAACCTATCTGGAGACAGATTATTTTAATAGTTGTTTGAGAACTCATGTTGCCACAAGAACCTAAGACTCCTTGATATTTAATTCACGGTTTTCACCAACAGAAGATGTACATAATCCCTGAGTAATTATCAAATCTAAAAATAAATGGCATATAAAGCTTTTACAACAGCAGTAACCCTCTGACCACTCTTTCTTACCTGGTGTCGGGGCTCAGAAAACCGTACTCTACAGTGTGCCATTTGGGCTCACTGAGGACGTTGAACAAAAGGAGACAAGAAAGCCTTATAAAAAGCCTCAGAAGCAATGTCTCTTTCTGACCTTTTCCTGCCCTGCTGCTTTCCCTCCTACTTCCTTCCCTCAAGTGAATTATATAAAAGAGAATTATTCATTCCTAAAGTGGGCAAGAGAAACTAGAATCATTCTGCGGAGAAAACCATAAAACCTAAAAAATTCCCTCTCTCCCTTCTCCCTTTTCTTTCCAACACTCTCATCTCAAGGGGTTGTGCACCACACCTAACAGGAAGTTACACCATGCAGCCAGGCCAGGAGGAACTGAACAGACAGGTCTTTGTGCAAGTCTCCCTTCAGTCCATTACCATGTGAGCACATCCTTTCATCCAACCACATTTCCTTGGACACAGCTGTCTATTCTTGCTGTAACTTAACCGCAAAACAGTTTTCCCTGCATCTTTGGGTCTTTATTTCTGAAATTTCCTACATCATGTAACATTTTGATGAAATTAATTTGTTACAGTTCTCTTGTTAGTCTCTCATTTGTTGTTGGCGTTTTGGCTGTGACCCTGATGGGCGAGGAAAGTTATCACTCCTTTCCACCCTACAATAACGTTCTTCTTGAGCGTGTTTATTTTGTAACAGCTGAAGGCTTTTATATTGCTTCTCCTTCCAGTATTGATCCCATTTCCCAGAACATGAACTGCAGCACACTCACACAACCTGAGAACATATTTTGGCTACTAAACTGCCTGAGTTTGCCATATTTTTAAAGTCCTTTTTTGTTTTATTGAACATACTTTAGAAAACAGCAGCGGATGTTTGAGTGGGTCGTATTTTTCTTTTTCTTAAAATGTGATGCAATATTATTTTTATACGTTGTATAAAACTAACCAGTATTGTCTTAGACCACAAAGAACGGCCCAGGATATTTTAGAGTTAACCCAAGAAGGAGTTATATTAACCAGCCATGCTGGGAACAGTGTAATTGAGCTGATCATAAAAGGAAAGAGAAGCACTATTTGCTATCAGGTTTTGATTACACCTTCTCTAGAAATGCAGTTTAAAAGGATGACAAAATCCTTTAGAATCATTGATTTTACACAGAAAAAACTCATACATTTAACCATAAGCACATAAACAACACATTATACTCATTTGTGTTGTTTTTCTGTAGAATATTGAACAAACTATAAAATAAAACATCGTACCCTTTCGGAAAATCACAAGATATAAGATGATAAAACAAGTCTGAATGTACTCAATCAATAGACTTGATGGATTACATCAATCAGTAGATTTGATTGATGCCTAATCTGCTGTGGGAAGTTAAAAGTATTGTATCACTGAAGATTCATCACTTAACTAGAGTACATATATAAAATGTATTTTTGGTTTGGAGACTTCTCCAAATTAATTTACTTTTATACAACACCTTGACCAAAAAACATTCTATAAGCACCACAAAAAATGCAAGTTAAGTTCATTCACCATTAAGTTTAACACTTGACCCAACTACAGTAAAAGTTCACACGATACAGCACCTGATTTCTGAAATGTAAAATATCAAAGCATACACCCAAAATCTCATCTTTTTTTTAACCTGTGAGTAAATTTATATGTATATGTACTATGCATCTATGAAATATACTAACAGATGCTGAACACTTTGTACGTTATATAATCATAAAACTTGTGATACATTTTCTTCACTAATATTTTTAAATTTGTGAAATATGCTAAAGATGATGAATCAGTGTCTAACCTCAAGGTCAGGTCACTCTGTAGTGATGGGGGACCTCACCAGATGGCACAATTCCAGTCCTTAAGACACTAAAACTATTTCAAAATTGTTTTATAGTATTTTAATTTATTACCAGCACAGTGACAGAAGGAAGCAAGTTAGGTCTGTATAGATGGCATCCACGAACTTTACATTTTAATTGATGTCCTACTTTATTTAGCAATATAGAATAGATCACTTTTCTCAGTGAAGGATTAATGGTCAGTCATTTTCTTTTTATTATTACAGTTTTATATAGAATCAGTCCAATGACAGGGGATATTTTTCCTCCTCCTCTAACTATCTTTTCAGTAATTTTGCACACATATTATTCTAATAGCTTCCAATGGATCCTTGAATCAAGTGACCAATGTAAAGGTTATGTTGGAGCAAGAGAAAGCATTGCAACTAATTAATATGTCAGAGGAGTATAGCCGCAGCCAAAAGAGTTAATGAAGCTTGCTAAGGACACATGTGGGCCTTTTGTAACGCAGGCCTGACTGTACAGGCTGGTTAGGTTAAATTGTCTGTCAGTTACTGGCCAGTTGGGCACCACCTGGCTGCTGAGGCTGGTCTTTCCCCTTCCCGACAGCTCCCTTCCCAGCTCTCAATGGCAAGCTGCTGTCACTAAACATCTCGAAGCCTCTGACAAGGTTTGGGCACACAATGGGCTCCTGACATGTGAATGAAGGCCCAGGGCTGCATTTTGAATGGGGAAGATTTTCCCCATTTAAACTCATGATGTTCACAACAACACCCATAAAAGAAAAAGCCCATCCTTGGTGTCAGCCCATTAACATTTATAACAATATGCTAATAGCCTTCTAGATTACTTTCAGTTTCCAAGGACATTTAAATACATGAATTGATGGTTTCAGACTCAAACTGAGTGGTGGGGGAGGAGAGAGGAAGGGCAGTTGCTTAGGGAGGAGGAGGAAGAAAGAAAGGGGTAGTGGGAGAAATTTCCATCTATCTCCTAGAGGACATTTCTCTAGTTTTCCACCCAAACACAGTGCTCCTGTAAATCGCAAGATCTTAGTCAAGCTTACGTAATTCTCAAGGAAAAGTTACCAACAACAGGTACATGTGTATGAGGTGTACATTTATTTAAACATGACTTGTAAGATGGCTCCTGATTCAGCCAAGTTAGGACACAGACCTCTTGTTTGTGTGTGTGTGTGTGTGTGTGTGTGTGTGTGTTTGTATGTGTGTTTGCCATTCGTTCAATTGTCCCCTGAGAGAATTTCCATTGCATGTCAGGTGGATCCTTGAACATCTGCCCTAGCAAAAAAATGAAAATCATGTCAAAAGCAAAAAAAAAAACCAAAAAACAACAAAAAAAAAATTGCATTCTGAAAACAAGCTCCATAATTGTATGCTGAAGCAGTTTAGAAGTGAATAAACAATCCTCAGTGAATTATAGGAACTGTTTTATTTCCCATTATTTTATCGTTCAACATTTTCTTAAAACAAAAGTGACAGAGTTTGCAATATTATCTCCTACCGCATACATTTGATGGAAGCATCAAAATTGAGTATCAATTCACGTTACAGTAAGATAATCTGCTGCTTTGTTCAGCAGAATTCATCACTTCTGACAGCAGCTCTTACTTTAGTGCTGGTTACTGATACTCTGTCAATTTCAAAAACTTTGCTTCCATAGATTTTAATAATGAGCTATTACATAAAATTGGATCTGCTCGACTTTCAAGGAAAAGTGGCATATGAAAAATATAACATTCTAATTTTATATTCTGTCACAAGGAACATTCTTCTGATGTAGGTACACCTTCCGGGAACTCTTCACTTTATTCTAGTGGGTAAAATGCTTCCTACTTCATATAGATTTATAAACAACTTTTATGAATTTAGAATATGAAAATGTACATGCAATATTAAGTTTAATTTGAACCAATCTGTAAATATTTGCCCATGCAATAATGTCAAACAGAACACTCTTTTTAGAGTTGACTCTGTTGAAAGTTTTTCTTCCCTTACCCAGCTAAGCAAAAGTATGTAATTTGTGAAAAATGCTCATGTAGAGTAAACATTTACCTTCCAGGGTATAAATACCATGAAAGTACAAAAGCATGATTAATTTGAATGATTAATTAAACAAGCAGCAAACTAATGAACTTCACTCTAGGTAATATTTAATATGCATTATATATTATTCTATAATTTACAAAGTGCTTCCAAATGATTTGTCCCTTTTGATTTCTTTGTACTAAAGGTTGTCAAAGTTCCCACGTGTTAGTGTTTTATGACAGTGTGTAGAAGCTTACTTTTTATTATAATTCATATTTCAGATTCAGTTTTTCTATTTAGTGTCCGAGATTTCACTGTCTGCTGTCACTGCTCTATCTGCAGTAGGGTTGTCCTAGAGACACTCATCAGAGAAAGTAATCGCAAAAGACAGCAGTTCATGGGCTACCAGATCTTGCATTGTCCTTTACACCCATTTTATCCAAGGACCCAGGGAAAGCTCCACTGTCACATCACTGGTCTTCATTTCAGTGAGGACAGAGCCAGGATTTAGTGTTCTGGAGGGACTGGGTGTGATATAATCCGATATAATAAACTTCTTTTGAGGAAAATAAAGGAAAAAGTTATCTCATAGACCAAACCAAGTATCTCGGGGCTTAAACTTTACTAATTCTAGTTCTGTAATTCAATCTTTCTTTTCCAAAAGCCACTCATTTGAGTATCAGACCACTTACCTTACAAAGAACCCTAATTAACTAGGTCTTTCCTATTGACTTCAAGCTACTATTTCTGAATCAAAACCAAAACCTAAAGCTATGAAGTGACATTATATACCAGTAAAAACTGGAGCTATGCTACCATTGTTTTTTAAACAAAGATCAAAATGGCTACAGAATGAAATTCAGAGATCCCACCTTGTATGACTTTGCATTTAGTCAAAAAAAAAAAAAAAGCTTTTCAAGTTCAGGGCTATAGTATTCAAAGTTATATATGAATCTGATAATTCACAGAAAAAGACTAAATGGTAACATGCATGCTTTTGCTTCTTTTGTGGTAAGGATCACATAAAATAATGGTTTAATGCAAAATATTACAAGCAATTTAGTCAATATGTTTTATGTGCAGATTATTTGAGATTTTATTTTAGTTGATATATGAAAAACCAGCAACATTTAAATAGTTCTTCCAAGGTTAAAATAATAAAGAATAATAAGATTGGATTACTTATAGCATCCTAGAAATTCACATAAGTGCCAATTACCACATGCACACATAATAAAAAGATACATATTTTGATTACCTGAAAATATATATACAGTATATGTAAGAAAATACTATGCTAGTCTATGCTCTTTTGGATGCCTTCACAAACCACTAAGAAATCAAAAGATGATATCTGAATGCAGAGTAATAAAATTCAACTAGTAGAGATTTTAATTTTAAATACTGTGAATTCCATTTTTACACATTTCAATTTTTTTAGTCTAATTTCATACTCAAAGCCCTTAAGTGGGTTGAAGCTTTTTCACAAAAACAAAGATTTCCTGTTGTCCAAACTTCCAGCCAAGGACTATTGTTTTCTCCAGACAGATACAACTTCTAGTGCTTAATCTATTGAAAAATGAGAATATACTGAATATATTGTATTTCTAAGTATTTTCTCAATTAAGAAATGTGTTTTATACAATTGGTGGAAAATTCATTAGAAATACATCTCTATACTCTAATTTTTCTGCTTATTTTTTGATGGTACATCAGAATTATACAACTGTGTGTTTCAAAACATTTGTATATATTTGCTATTGAAAATAATTTAATGTATCAATACATATAAAGTAGGGTATTAGCAATAGGAATTAAACATGTAGGCAAAAATCTGTTTTATTCCTTATAAAACAGATATTTAGGAAAATACTTAATATTCTTATATGTTAATTACTCCTAAATTATTTCAAAAACTTTGCTTTTAGCTCATTATTATTACATTCTTTTCTTAAATACATTTTATTCTAATTTACTCTGAAAATCTTTCCACAACATTAAAATCTAAATAAGTTTTTAAATTACTGTTCATTTATATTTAGTACACCATAGTTCTAACTGTCAACATTAAACAGACCAATTAACTATGTATGCGTAAACAAGGAATTTAGAAGTTTTATAGCCAGGAGATGCTCTCAGTTTTTTGGTTTATTTTTGTCATAGTCTCTTTAATGATAGAGGACTTTAGAGAATGACTTAAGGGAAAAAATATGAAAAGCACAAAAACACCAACTTTCCACTTTCAGAGATCCAATAGCAAAATAGTACAGTTGCTGAAGTTATCTGCTTCCTATCAAGACCTGTGTTTGGCACAAGAAGTATTCAATTCATTCATCATTGTCAATGCACTAGTACACTAATTATTTCAAATTGTTTCCTCAGCCAGAGGTCTAGGACAAATCAGGCAAGCCAAAAATAGCAGTTATGAATTGAATAATTATGCATAATTTACCTCAAGGCCTGGGCCAGTCTATCATTAAAACTTTTACTTGCCACTCTGTGATTTGGACTAATTGCAAACTTTAAAATTAGTTCAAGGCTGTCGTTTTATCTAGTGCCAACTTCAGACCTTCTTCTTAGTGCTTTCTGCTACTTTGAACACTTCAAAAAAAAAAATACCAGTCAAAATTCTGTGTGTATATGTATATATGTGTACAAACTATATCACTAGAAAGACAGGTGGTAAGATACATATTAAATAAATGGAAAGAGTAAAACTAGTGAAAGTATTAGCACTTTTTGCAACTGTTACATGTGTTAGGAATGGCATAACTATGAGGCATTAAGAAGTCAAAATATGATAATGACTTAGCTGTGAAAATTCTATTCTGCTCCAGCTATAAAGAGAAGAATTTTAGCAACATGCAAATATTTACCTTTTGCTTCAACTTAGTCTTAAAATAATCCCTAAATTTCTAAAGGAAGGGACTGATGACATTTTGCTGTGCCGTAGAAAACCCAGTGTACTCCAACTTTGACCTTCATATAAGACAGAAACAGAGACACCAACATCATCTTGGCCACCGATGTCAGGGTTTCTCATAACTATAAATTTCAAATGATGAAGTGTAACTGTAACATTCAAACAAGGTCGATGAACTTTAATGTATATTCATTCTTGGCTATGCTATTTCACTCCTCATAGGGAGATGTTCTGGGTACACTCACTTGTTCATCTCTCCTAATTCTCCTTCTACCCCTACTTGTGCTACTCTTGTAATTACACCTTATCTTCTTATTGAACAAAGAAGATTTATTGGTACATTTTGATATATATAACAATCACATTCATCGTAGCTAATCTGTTCCTGTAAATGATTTATCTTGTTTTTCCCCTTTCCCACCCTTATCTTCTTATTAAATGAAGAGAAAAAGTTAATTAAAGATACTATAAAGATGGTACTTAAAATTATCTGACCTTCATTTTTCCAAGTTTTCACCTTTTATTTTCTTCAGGCTCTGGACTTTCATGCCATGAAGACACAGAATACCAAACAGTCATTCTCCCAAGTTACTTCCTTTTATGTAAAAGAAGGATGCTCCGTTTCATCTGGGACATATTTGAAAGAGATACGCAACAACATGTAGGAATGTTTTCCTGGCAATTCTCTGCCAGGTAAGTGCCCCATTCTACCTCTTTTCAATAATTCATCATGTTTGCTGGGGTTCTGCTTGTATTTGGGGCTGTTTGTTAACTGATGATCTCAGAGAATCCTCCATTCAAGGCACATATTCAATAGCGCCCAGTGAACTCAGCTGAGGGATGTTCTCCATCTCTGTCGTCACTAGACCTTATTCCAAAATATTCTGAGAGCCTGAAATTTCTAGCGAAATGTAACTTTGGAAAACAGTTTTAATTGGATGATTTGAAAAAGCATAAGGATAAAGGAAAATAAAGCAGAGGAAGCAGGCAAAGTTGGTAGAAAAAGAGGCTAAAAATTGAAGATAACTGATTTGTCAACAGTGCGAGTAATTTTTTGTTCATTGTTGATATTGTTTTAAAGATATTTATTTTTCATTTTGTGTGTATGTGCTTGAGTTTTGCATGAAAGAACTCGTACTATGGTCATGATGATATCAGCATGAAAATTAAAGGAGTTATTTTATATTAAATTACTTCATGCTATTTAAAAAGTTATAGACAAGGCTGGTCATATAGTTCAGTAGTAAAGAATGTGCTTTCCTTGCATAAGGTCCTGGGTTTGATCCTTATCACTACACACACACACACACAAACACAAATAACAACAACAACAATAGCAACAACAACAACAAAAGTGTTATAGGCAAATTCAGTAACTACAGTTCCTCCCATGTGCCTTGGCAAATTCAAACAAAAGTTTATTGAGTGACTGCTTATGTTTAAAGGAGCAGGTGTTCTATAGGCATAGCTTTTGTTCTTACTATCCAAAACCTTACAATTTAGTGAAAATAAACAACAAAAAAACTGAACAAGTTACCATAATAAATAATTTAAAATTGTGATAAATTATATGTATGACAAAGGAAGAAAAGGAAGGGAATTATCATTGATATATCTACATTAGGTACTGACTGAGGAAATTTCTTTGATAGTTCAGCTGAAAATTAGACCTATAGGAAGGTGAGACAAAGGTCTTTTGGTGGTTACTCATTCAGAATCTGGATTTAGATTCCTAGGCCTTTAATTGTGTCATTTATTTGTAATTAATTAGACTTGGGGCAAGTTACTTAATCATTCTGGCTTTTATTTCACCATCAATAAAATAAAGACAATGATAGTATCTAAAATAAGCAGCATGGTGGCCCATACCTGATGGGCCAGGTGAGAAGCATTCTGAAAAAATGAAAATGCAAGAATAACAGCTCTCAGTGGATGCGTGGGTTTGATGCGTGTCAGGAACAAAAGTTAGACAATTTCACCAAAATGATAATTGACCGCTGCGATGACAATACATCAGGCAGAGATGATGTCTAAGCATAGCAGGGACCACATTGTCCCAGGCCTAGTCAGCCTTGGAAAGGTCTCTGTAGTGGGTTCCTTTTACAAAAGTTGATGTCTTCCTTCAGAAGAGCAGTATTTACATATTCAGGATAAGACAGAGAAGAAAGAGAGGGTATGAAAAGTTTTCTCTTTTTTTTAAAATATAATAAAATATACTTAATATAAGATTTGCATTTTAAATAGATAAATTGACCTGTGAAATGAAGATGTTGATGAAGAAAGTCAGCAGGAGCGCACAGAAGCTGCCGTTTCATGGGTTAGAACGGTGCAGGAAAGGTCTGAGGGACAGCAGCAGAATTGGGGGTGGAGAGAATTGGACTAATTTGAAATATGCCTGCGTGGCACTGTGTTTATTAAAAACCAAGGGAAAAAACCCAATTTCCTTGAGTGTCTTATCTGTTAACAGTAGAAACTGGGTATATTGTGTGTTATCGTATTTCATTTTAATTCTGAGAATAGGATTTGAGGATTAGTTCAAACACTGGCAAAGTGTCTTATTTTCCAAGTGAGTGTTCTTTGTTCTCGCATCCAGCTTTGGTAGCTTTTCAGTCGTAGCTAGAAAGGACACATGGATGTCTTCTTTCATGGATCCCAGTGGGACTGTCTAGAATGCTAAATCAAGATTTCTTACAAAATGCATCCTGTATTAGTCTGCTTTATTTTCCTAATCCCTCAGGGATTAGAATTAGAAGTGACAATAAAGACTAGGAGGGTGATCTTCAAAAGTCAAGTAATAACTGTTTCCAAAAAGTGAACAAATGAAACCCCCAAAGTAGCAGTGTTCAAAGACTTCTTGTTTGAGTAGTCCTACAAGGGATCTCAGGACGGCTACAGAAATACAATTTCACTATCGGTACCCTGATTGTCATCAGTTTATTTCTTGTATTAAAAACTTTCACCGAGTCTCTGTGATGTACTCCGTACTATTCTACTAGGTATTCTGAGGCATTATAGTAGGAAACATTCTATTACCACCATTTTCATGATCCCAAGAAAGCATGTAGGAATAAAAGCACACACTTTCGTTGAATAATCTGGAGATCATTTTGGCCTCCAGAGGTAATCATACTGATCCTCTCTTGTGTCTCCTTTGTTCTCCCCAAAATCTTATCATAATAGTGTATCTGAATCTAAAAAAGTAATCAAATAGTTACTTGTGGTTCTTCATGGGGCAGCTATAGTTCAAAACAATCCATGATACATTTTACAATGACCAGAGAAGTATAAAATTCCCCATGCATAAGATTAATGCCTAAAGAGATGAAAATGCTTATTGCTCTGATTTGATTATCACATACACATTGTATACGTGTATTCAATTACCATAATGTATCCTATAAAGATGTGCAAATATGTCTTTTTTCTTTTTTTATATATGTCTTCACAAAAATAAATAAATAAAAAGTTAACTAATTTAAAATTATCATTTTCATTCTTCCCTTTTAAAGGGTGATCATTGCTGAATTACCTCTATATCCTAGGAAATGAGTTAAAAACTTTGTTTACAATATCATGTTTAATTTGTACAATGTCCCTTTTGAATAGCATTATCATCCCACATTATAGATGAAGAAAGTAACGATTAGAGTGAATGTGAGGCAGTGTCAGGATTCAAGTTTAGGATTCTGCCCTATTCTCAAGCTCTAATCATTCTTATAATTTGGCTCATTCATTATTCTCAGGATGATATAAAATATTTTGGGAAACTTATGCTTTAATCATTTCATTTTAGTGTAAATATGTTTCCTGAGTGACTACATTGATCCATGAGGCTGATATTACAATTTGCTACCTGAATATCTCTTCCCTGAAGGACTTGAGGCCCAGACTGCTGGGACGCTGTCATCAGACAGCCAGCAGCTGTCAGCTCCTTCAGACAGTGCTTCTGTTGTGGCGTACAGAGCAACCATCTCATAGCTCCCATCCTTTCTATGTTAGCATGTCTATGTCTGGTCTCGCAAAAATGAAAAGGCATGGCCACTTCGGCACAATTTAAGATTGTTCTAAAAGGCTGTTTCAGCTCCTGTGTGCATGTGGATGAGCCCCCTATTGGGCCTATATCACAGCTCCTTGTCTCCTTTGCTCAATCCTGCTTCTTTCTTTTCCATTCCCCAGGTTTGTTGCCCAAAGGTGCTCTGGCAAGTTTGTGATGTTTAGTCTTAATTTGTCAAGAATGACTTGAGAGGAGCCTGGGAAATTAGTACAGCACATTTCTGGTTGTGTCTGGGAAGTCCTGGGGATGTGGCCTCAGGCCTGATATCTGCTCTCTGGGCCCTCCCTCTCTGGTGCTCCCTCCCTGGTCTCTGCTAGCTGAGCAGCGTTCTTCAGTTATGCTTTCGGGCCGTGAGTTTTCTGTCTTGGAGCTGGCTAACCATGGACTGAAACCTCTGAAACCATGAGTCAAAATACACTTCATCTTTAAATCACAGGGTAGAAAAGATATTTTGTTTATAAAAAGAAAAGAGAGATAGTATTCAAAAGAGAGAACTAGATAGGGAAAAGGGGGATAAAGAAGAAGGTTAAAAGAAAAGTAAGATGAAAGGGGAAAAAATGGTAAAGTGTAGCTACACTTGTTGCAAATAGGGAGGGGTGGGTGAATGGAAGGGAGGGGAGGGGAAGGGGGGAAGAAGGGGGAAAACTAAGATGTATCATGTACAGGTACAAAACAACCATGTTGATTATGATCATTATGTATACAATGTACCAATACGTGTTCTTGGTAAAATTAAAAAAAAATAAATAAGTAAATCACAGGCATCAGGTGTTTTGGCCCAGCAATGGGGATGTAAGTAAAGCATTGCTAAATTCATTCCTAGTGTCTCCTTCCAGAGGAAACTGACTTAACCACATAGAGAAGCAAGAGGTGGGTGGAAAGATAATTTGTGGTCAAAAGGGGAAAAAGAACAACCCTATGGGGAGCAGCATCACACACATAAAAGCACAAATTAGTTAAAAACCAAACACATTTCCCAAATTCACTGTGTTTGCTTCTGCTTCATTCAATGGCTGAAAATGCTAATTGCACATTTTTTATTAATTCAATAGTCCATTTCATCTGATCTAGATTCTTCCAAATATGGCATGTTCAGTCATTACACTTGCTTTTTTCCCATTTCTAAAGTACGTTATTCCAGCTACTATGTTCCCCAGTAAGCCCAGGACAATCTCACTGTCAACATGTTATCTCCTATTTTAGATGTAAATACTACCAATAACTCTTTTCAGTCTTAAACATCAAATGACAAATATGGGGTCATCCCATTAATTCCCAACTCTTGGGTAAATCTCATCTGATTTTAAGTGAATTACTTCCATTAGATGAGATGGGTCATTAAGTAAGACAAGTTTAAAAGGATAAAAATTATGAAAAATTAAGAATTAATCAAGTAACCATAAAATTCGTAAGACTTTGTATTGCCAAAGGGTTGGGGAAACAAATACTTTTATGGATTACTAGAGAGTAAAATAGTACAACTTCTACTGAAGACAGTTTGACAATAATTATAAAAATGTGAATGCATAAGTTCTGGATCAGTAATTTCTAGCCTAGACACTTTATATATACATATTTACTCAATTGTGAAAAGATATTCATACATCGTAGCTGCTTTTTGTGGGTTTCTTTAATGGAAATAACTGCTACTATTAGTTATTTAATAACTAATTAAATAAATCATGGTACATCTATACTATGTAATACTATTGGAAAAAAATAAAGGACAAGGAAGTTCTTTATGTGAAAGAATTCAAAAGTATTTTGTTAAATTACAGAAGAAAGTAAGCCATAACAACATCATTGAAATCTTCCACTTACATAAAGAGGGAGACGATGCCTAAATTATATGAACATGACATAATTCTTACCTATGTATAAACACACAACTAATAATATTAATGCTTTCTGAGAGGAAAAACAATAATTGCTGGTAGAGCTTTTGGGCTCGATTCTGTGGTATGCAGAATTGAGACCAGGATTGCACACATGCTAGGCAAGCACTTTACCACTGAGCTAAATCCTTTATCCTTCATCCTACATTCTGCAATTTTTGAAATTAAATTCACGTGAATATATTACCCATTCAAAACTTTTCCTTTCCACTTTATATTCTGACATATCATAATTCTCAAAGTGTAGTCCAAGAAGATTAAGAGATTCTCATAGCCACACTTCGGTGGTCTTTCCGTTTTTGACTTTATTTGTATCCTCAGTGTTCAACAGAGTTGTCCAGGAGTTCCGCATGCAATGACATCATCGCTATGGTTTTTAACACCCATACATGAGGGTTATTTGCATTGTTTGATGAAATTAATGATTTCCTCAGATTTCTCAGTTTTATTCCCATTAGAATACATATTGATGAGCACAGACCGAAATTTTTAAAAAAATAATAATATCTAAGATTATAAGTCTAAAAGTAAAATTTGCAGAGAATGTCTCTGGCAGAGGAAGTCTATTTCCTTTTAAAATAAATTGGTAATGTAGAAACATTTGACATCTTGAAGTGGAAGCTATCTTGTAAGGTTGGGAGACCACAAAAGAGTAAGATTTTTGCTGATGGATTTCATGTAAAAAGACCAGAAGCAGTTTACAGAGCAATGTACTAAATTTATAACAAAACTGCATAAAGGTTACTATTCAACATTAATTAGGGATGGAACTACAGAAGATAAAGATTTACCCATACAACATGATCCCACATATCTCTAAATAAATACATAGTAAAAATGAGAAATAAAATATGTTCAAATCCAATGTTGGTTTTCTCTGACTGATGGCATTTAAAGCTATTATTTATTAAAGAACAGTTATTTATGAATATTGGTAATTTTATAACCTTAAATATTTTTCAGAGAATTTTCACATAGAATCTCAGTTTAACCTCCTAACACCCTGGGAGGAAAATATCCTGAATAGTACCATTATTTCATGTAGGAAACCAATTCTTTCTTTTTTTTTTCTTCCTCCCCTTTCCCCCTTCCCCTCCCCTCCCTTCCATTCACCCACCCCTCCCTATTTGCAACAAGTGTAGCTACACTTTACCATTTTTTCCCCTTTCATCTTACTTTTCTTTTAGCCTTCTTCATCCCCCTTTTCCCTATCTAGTTCTCCTCTCTTTTGAATACTATCTCTCTCTTTTTTTTTTTAAACATAATATCTATTCTACCCCTTTGTCCTTATTTACACTTATGGTTTCTCATATCAGAGAAACAACTTGATGTGTACTAATAAGTGTCTGATTTATTTCACTTAATAGTATGAGTCATTTGTTCCTTAAGAAACCAATTCTAAAAAGGTACTATAAATTCATTTGCTATTTTTTCATGTAACTTATTAAAATTCAACATACTATACAATTTAATTAGTATATTTGTATAAAATATTTGACAATTATGGATATGGAAACAGAAAACCCCTGAACATACATAAAATACATTATGATTATTCCATAATATTATCAGCTTCTAACATGTTATGTATTATATTATAGTCATTTCCTACGTTTGCAAACTGTCTTCACCTGTTAGGATGTAAGAAGGTTGAAGGCTAACATTTTTTAATTCAAACGTCTGCAGTATATCATTTTAGGATGAAGATCTTAAAATGCCAGTGTTATTAAAATATTTACTTATAAATCCAAATCTAGTTACAACCATTATGCTTTTGATGAAGATGCCAGAAAAAACTAAGAAAGGGAAAGAAATAGAAATGAAGGAACACAGGAAGGAAGGGAGGAAGGAACCACAAAGTTCATATAGAGTCTAATTGGTGTTCCAAGTTTTCCTAAATAACTAGGCTTATGCTTTCAAAACTTAATCTCACAATCACCATGTGAAGATAACAGTGACTGTATAATTCAATGTAACAATTAATATAATAAAACAATAACAGGAATAATAATGTGAATACTGTTAGAGGTCATAGAAATATTTATTCATTTTGGTTTCCAAGGAACTAAACTTCTATCATGGAACCATCCTATGTTCCTCACTTCAGTTGTGTGGCTTGAGCTGGCATCTAGAGCTAAGGGTCATTGAATATGTGCGCCTAAGACTTTGAAATGAGTTTGAAAGTCAGTAGAAAATTTAGTCTTTCGGCAGCAGCATCAGCATTGCCACTAAGGTTTCAATGGCAGCTTTGGCAGACATGTAAGTTTGCTGTAAAATGGTCAAACTTATGAAGTGACACTAGAAATTCAATTTTATAGTATCAAAATGGATAGTAAATGTTTGATAACCACTGGCTTATTGAGACAATGAAATCAGAAACACTTGAAAACAGGCCGGCCAAATAGTAGGAAATGAACCAATTAAATAAATACTGCTTATGATCTTATGATTTAAGTAAATAATGCATATAACTTTATGGAGGTGTGTATGAAGAAAGTTATTTATAATATATTGCTCTTGCTCTACAAAGGTGTATTGTTTAGTCTAATGACAATAAAAGTGAAGTTATTTTCTTTCTTCTTTCTGCAATGCATGTATAGGAGTTAATTTTTATTAAGGAAAGTAAGGGCAAAGCCATTTATATTTATCATGTGCTTTGGTAGAGAATGGCCTGATCCAGTATGCTCTCTTAGCATGGTCTCAGAAGCAGTGCTTCTTGGGATGTTGGTGTCCCTTGAGTGTTAACAGCCATCGTTCAGAAGGTTCAGGAGGACAGGCCCACTGTGACGTGCACTTGAGAAACAAAGGTTATGAACAGTCAAGCAGGTGTCTTTTAAACAGGACTTCTCAAAACCTATAAAACATTAATGTGTTTTTATTGTGAATCTGGAAGAAGACAAGAGAAGTGTCATCTTGTAAATTTATTTTACCTTGCTTAAAAGTTTAATATTAAAAGTTTCTGGTGTAATCCGTGGTGTTTTAATTGATGAATTTGGGCATGCTTGACAAACAATAAATGGTATTTTATCCCATTTTAATAGACAGTAAAAGATAAACTCCTACCAACTTATTATTATACCCTAATAAAGAAGTGAAAGAATCCATATAACTAGAAACTACATACTCCCTACCATTAAAGGTAATCTTCAATAAAGTAGTAATGTCTGTAGTAATGTATCTGTTTTTTGAGAAATATGTAAAAATGTTTTAGAACATGCTGGGGCTAAGCTGGTTACGGTTACTTCCTGTGTCCACCATTAATTGGTGGTAAAATCTCAGCCAGTTTACTTATCTTAATTCTACTTTAATTTTTCATGTATAAAATGATAATAGAATGTGTCTAAGAATGTTATCATGTAGATTAAATGAGTTAGTATTTGCAAAGCATTCATGTACATTGAACTATATGTAAGTATGTCTCAGATAGGCAAGCAAAGATGGCAGGCTCTTTTGATTGAGGTAGGTATAGAACAGACCTCGCTGATTGGAGGGCTTTCTGTCACCTTCTCATTTTTTTCTCTGTCAATCCTATTTAAAATTGGAGCCCTACTCATGTATTCTCCCGAAGTCCCTCTCTGGCTTTTTCTTTTAGCTTTGTTTTTCTCCATAGTAAATGTCACCATCTCAGCATCATACATTATTAATATAGTTTACTGTCTGTTTCCTTCACTCCAAAGGACAATTTGTTCTTCTTTTACTGCTGTATCCCCAAAGACATGAAGAGTCAAATTCCTGGAATTAGTACCTGAAGATAATTGTGAAATCAATATAAGGACATCATCAGACCCCAGAGGGTTGCATCTCTGCAAATGGGTCCCTCTGCCCTTGTTTTTATTCTCCCAACATAACCCTTTTATAACAGCCATCTGTGTGGAACAGCGTGGTTATTGAGATAACCAGGAACTTAAGCACATGTCCCAGAACCCAAAGGAAATCAGGAAAACCACCTAAAAGAAATGTGATATTCTATCATTCTTGTTTCTCTTCCTTTTTCATCAATTTTGCAAGAGATCTGGTTTTGTGAAAACACTGCAGGAATTTGCTACAGGTGTCGTGGATAACAGCCGAGGAAGGAGAAAGGCAGCCTGTTAGGATAAGTCCATGGAATTTGTATTAGCAATCTTAGAAAACTGAAAGCAGCGATTTTAGTCTTAATTTGTCTGAAGTAAAACTTGCGAATAAGCGGTTCTATCAGAAAAGGGTAGAATCTGTTTAGCTAGTCCTAGTATACCGGGATATCACCACCTTCTAGTGTCCTGGCTTTTTTCCCAGTAGAAAACTTCACTTCATCACAATTCCACTCTTGTATATCTGCAGACCAGAACTGTCCATGAACATTTATTCTATTTCCTCAGTTTTTGGACACTACACATTAAGAAGCAGACACCTTGTTTCTACCACATTATCCGGACTCATGTGTGAACTGATGCAGTGTCAATTTTGAAACCTGTCCAGGCAACAAGTAGTGTTCTGTTTTCTATCCTAGGCCATCTGGCTTCCCTCGGTTAGTTTGTTCAAGAAAAATGTATGTAGTGGACATGAGCAAATGTAAAGAGAAAAAGAAAAGAGATGCTTCCAAAAGTAGACAGAGAAATATATATAGATAAATGGATAGATAGATATATATTTAGAACTTTCATAGTCTACTTATTTTTTTTAAATAAAGTGCTGCTGTCTGTGGTGCATCTGCTTTTAACTTTTGCGCGCCAAAGTGTTTTGACAGTGTACCGACTTATATCATTCTTATTTTTGTATAAGGTAAGAAAGAAAATTTTTCATTAAGAAGAAGAAAGAGCAGACATTAGAAAACCAGGCCTTGATGTTTTAAATACAAAATAGAACAAAGAAGGAACTTTTCTGCCCGTTTTCCAGATATCTGAACATAGTTGTAGGCCTAATTTTGCTAAAAGCATCTCAAATCACGCTCCATTCACATAATAAAGGAGGAAGCACAATTAGGTAAACAAATTGCGTAAAAATAAACAATTTATTGGAGACCAGTTATTTGCTCCTCATAACATGTTTCCAACTTCTTCCAATTTCATCTACTTTCTTCTTGTTTAGGATCAGGAAGTCCTGGATTTCTAACATCCAAATAAACCAGATGTGAGGAACACCCAGTTACAAAGGAAGTACTTGCACAAAAACAAACTCACATGAAAGCAGTTAAGACAAGATCCTTTAGATATGATTTCTCTACACTGCAAATTCTCCTAGTCTTTAGCCTCTCCCTGATCAGGTACTTAGGGTTCATGTTTTTGTTTATGCATTTATAAAATACTCTCAAACTTGCATATAAACTGTACCTTCATCCCAATAGTGTCTAGTAAATAGATCCCTCCAAATGGCCAAGTTTACTAGTTTAACAATCACCACACTGTTCCTCAAGTAAAGACTATTATGTCTTTTCCTTTGGATACTTACAATCTGTTTCTTGTAAAGTCTAAAGTAGGTTGTTTCCTCATGTTGAAAGAACTGACAGCTGTAATTACTCCTACCGCTGCTGTAGACGCGGCTCCCAACATCCAGCTATGTACTGCATAAAGCTTGAAGCTGCTCAGTGTTTTCAGAGATAAGAAAGGATAGTTTCATAAAAGAAATCACTGAGGCAATATTTTCACTTTCCCAAGAAAACTCAGCTCTCAAGACGCAGGTACATGAGATTTTAAAAAACCTACTATTATGAAAATATAGCTCTAAAACAGTGATGATTTTGTGATGTTTTTCAACTTTTATAATTGTATTTGTGAGGCCTAGCAAAAGTATGGACACTGACTGTCTTCCGAGTTTTCACTAACAATACAAAAGCCACTCTGAAAATCCAAACGGAATGCAAGCGTGGTGATCTAATCTAAAATCTTGCTTAAAATTTTCGTTTACTCTTGTTCTATATTGACCTCTGTGGATTGCTATTTTGATTAAAGTATTAATGTATTTGGGAAGAGTAAATGAAATAATATATTTAATCAATGCTTGAGACAAGGTAAATATTTACTATATGGTATTTGATAAATTTATTAGCATATTACTGAACATTTACAGATTTGTTTTCAGTGATACAGATAAAACCATAGTTAAAATGTAAGAAATGGTTCACAAGTTTTTAAAATTGAAAACTGTACATGAACATTATTCATGTACAGTTCACATATTCATTTTTCATGTTTAGTGTACAGTATTACCAGATACATGCACAGTAGGTGCTTAATAGATGTCATGTTGAAAAGAGTTCAAGAATTCCTTAAAGTTTTTTCCTTGAAAAAACAAATGTCTCTTTCAGTCCTTTGATCACAATTTAACACAATTTTACTGTTGATTAGTTCCCCAATATATACTGTGAAGATGAAAATACCAAAATGGAATAAAATCTTATTATATACTCTATTCTACATTCTGGGCCAGAGTATTATTAAAAAAGTATATTTGTTCTTAGATTTCTGCAGCTGGTGAGAATATTCTAGTTTTAATATATAATTTTATTTCTATGAATTTAAAAATTTTAAAAATTCCTGGCACGTAAAAAGTAGACAAGATTATTATCCATAAGGATTGTAAGGCGTGTTCTGTACATTTTAGCAATAAAGGGAAACTACGTAAGTAACCTGCTTATTTTAAAGTTCTCTAGGAGTTTAAGCCAACATTACGTTTTGTCAATTCATTGCAGATAAATTAATTTGTCACATTTTCTAATTACTACTGATGTACTATCACAGTCATTGTATGTAAGCTCTTAGATACCGTAGTGTAATTTAAAGAAGGTGGCTGCATGTGTTACTGAGCTTTGAATAAAATATATGCATAACTTCCTCATGTCTCAGATAAAGTATTGATGTTTTTGTAGTTCTAGTTTTTTTTAAGATCATGACATATTTGATTCAGTAAGCTCTGAATTATACTCTACCATGTTTTGATAAGTTGAGAAATCACAAACAGTTGCTGGCAGAATGACTGTCAAAGGATTGGAGTTTTTCTCACGAGTTATAGAAGGAACCTTAGCTTGATCAAAGAATTTAAAATATTTTTCCATGTGGCAGTTTATTAATCTTACAAGGTAGGCACTCAATCAATGTTTTTGAAGTTATTATGAGATTACACTTTTCTTTACTCTACACCCATATTCATTAACCTCATATAAGCACAACATGGTCTGTTGAGACTCATAACATGCTCTGAAAAATTCCTAAGTGGAAGGAATTTTTTTCTACATCAATTAATTAATTAATTATTGCATTTAACAAATATCTATTGAGTACTCACTTGGTTCTGCGTACTGGGGATAAATCACAACACAAAGAAGCCCAAAAGTTTCCTAACCTTTTGTTCTATGGACAAGGGATAAAATAACAACAAAAATAGCAATGACAAAGTACACTAGAGTGAGTATTAGAACATGGTAAAGGTTATAGAGAAATCAAAGCAGTAGGTGATTCGGGGAGGACAGCAGAAGGGTGGAAATGCAAACAAAATAGAGTGATCAGGAAGACCCTCACTGGGCAGGTGACATTTGAAGGTGAGAGAAGAGAGCCTTTTGGTGAAATGAAAGGTGAGAGAAGAGACCTTTTGCTGGGGACAGGGGGCACACACATTTGCAGGAAGTGAGAAAAGTAAGCCTTGAATCTCAGAGATAAATCCAAAATTGACTTATTTGAAGTCATCATCAAAAAGACTGCAAGCATGGAACACAAGTTATCAGGAGGGAGGATGAAGCCACGTGGTGCACTTGGGGTATAGCATGCTTGGCCTTGTCGCGGATTCCAGGGCCTCTGTCTTGTACTTTGAGTGGGAAGTGGGGAAAACCATTGGAAAGCTGATGAGCAGAAGATTAACACAAGTAAACTCAGGATTTTAATGGGATCACTCTTCTTTGTATGCAGACCTTCATTCTAGTAAGACAAGCATAGGAGAAAGAAGCCCAGATTTTTCAATTTTTCAATAATCAAGTAAAACATGGCGATGGTTTGGTCAGGGTGGTAGCATTGTAAGTGCTAAGCAATGGCTACATTTGGAAAATAGAACCAACAAGATTCACAGCCATTACCAGTGAAATGTGACAGAAAGAAAGAGTCAAAGTTGACTCTAAAATTTTTGGCTTGAACACTTGGAAGAAAGAGGTAACTGTGAACTGAAAGGAGGAAGACTGAGGAAAGCATGCTTAGGAGGACAGCAGGGAAAGAGCAGAACAATATTTAATCAATTCAGTTTAAGATGAAAATATTAAGGCGTACGTATATATGAATCCATACATTGAAGAAGTCTGGAAATAAAGAGTGGAAAAGAAAGAGCAAAGTCACTGAAGAAGGGGCCCTTGGTATGAAAATTTTAAAGGACACCCTAGTACCAGAGAGATCCAGAGAACTGAACATTAAACATTTCATATTCTCTCTGACTCATATAAACCTTCAAGGAAAAGCTGAAATTCCAAATGAAAATGCTTCTTTCTTTAACTAAATGGGTTCAAAAAGGAAGTCTCTATTTTCTAAACATCTATGCCTTTTCATGTACACATAGTCATTATTAAATACACAGATTATTAAATATACAGTGATTATTAATATGGAGCATAATGCCTACTACATTCATGCTTATTCCAATATGCTTTCTTGCAAAAATGCATATTTAGATTTTAATCTCTACCTACCTAGTATAACTTACAATATTTATTAAATGATACAATAACAAAATTAATTAGACAATTTTATAGGTACTATAAATGAACCATGGTGGTTTTTAAATTTACCCAGGAAATCAGTATCAAAGTGCTACATAAAACTTTTGCAGATAGGAAGGGGACTAAGAAATGGAAGGAAATGAGAGAGAGAGAGAAGGAGAAGTAAAAACAATTAAGATGTGTTAGGAACATACACTGATTCCCCATGTTAATGTAATCACTATGTTCTACACTATGTACTAATGAAAATAATTAAAACAAGTAAATTCTAGGAAGAAAGAATGTGTTTACTGTTAACAATCAAGATCTGATATGTCTTGACATAGATTAGCATTGAGAAAATATAGATCAGGTCCAGGCCTTTCTGTGCAAACATGAAAAAGGAATTAAGGGATTAACCAAAAATGCTAGAATTTAGTCCCTAGTCCATAATAAATCATTTAAAACTTTCTTCAACATATCTGAGGCATACATTCATTCTTTCATTTAGATATATAAATGCTAATAATTGCTGTGCAGTTCCTCACATTTACTTTTATATCATACTATAACCATAAAAACAGTTTTCACTTTGTATCATATTGTTTTGACTCAATGGGTCAAAAAATTGACTTTAAAAAAATTGACTCGATGGGAAATGCAAACTTATTTTTTTAAGAAAAGTATGATTGAGTTTCTGAAGGTTGAAACTATGAATGGAAGAATGATAGTGTGAATTCCGGTACTTTTCATATATACTTGTAAAATAGTATGTATTCCATTAGCCCTCTGTAAAATATCTAACAGCACAAACATTTCAGGTCCTGAGAATTATTCATAAAAGCAGATGAGTAAAATCACCAAGACATCTTGAATGGTCCTAACCCTAAATTAAAACTTCCATATGTGAGTGGAGACCGGTGATGGCAGGAGAAGGCCTGTGTAGCTTCTGAGACACTTTCATCATAATAAAGAACAGCACAGGGACGGTGTTTTGGGTTTACTATAGTACACGTGGAAAGCATTCTGCAAATTCATATATTTATATATACACACATACATATATATTCATAAATACATGACTTTTCTGTGTTGTTTTGCTTGTGTTTAATAGTTGGGGTAGACATAATACTTGGAATTATAATAAGATAAATCAGAGAACACATGCATACAGATTAATAGGAATACCAAAATAATGAGATTATTTTTGTGATTCACACAAAAAGAACTAAAATACAAGTGAATGTATGTGAAACAATGCAAGCATATCCTCTATACCATTTCAAGGTGGAGCAGAAGTTTTTATCAGAAGAAAAATTCCTATCAAACAGTATATCACTGTTGAAAATATTTTCAACATGAGGAATCCATGATTTTAAAAACAAGAATCTAAACTTCAGCCATCTGTAACTGTTTCTTACTGTTTCTAAGAGTGATGGATAAAGGCAAATAGAATCTGGAAGATGAGTTTTCTTGATTGAGGGTTGAGATGGGCCAGGCAACAAATGGACTTGGAAATTTCGCATATTAATATTTAATTTCTATTTTAGTTTAGTTTCCACTGTTTCAAATATCATATAGCATGGTTCTATAGAAAAGGAAGAATTTGTATGTTCTTAAACATACTGATACTGGAATTAAGTTGCTTTCTTAACAAAATACATTGGTGGCAGACTTATGTTAACTTTTCCTAAGATAATATTAATTATGAATTATGTTCTACTAGTAGTGATGTCTCATTTCTTTCTGAACAGAGTTCAGGGGGAGGCAGTTCCGACCTGTTGTGCCGGTTTCCCCTAATGCTCAGTGAGCCTGGCTCCTCCAAGGCTGCCCCCCCTCCACCTTGTGGCACTCGCTGTAATCTCCCAAGAGGTCTTCTAGAGTTCCAGTCATTACCCAAATACCTAATCTCCTGCACAGTATCTCTACAAAATTTCACATCATGGCTGACAGCCCATTGGCTAAAACTTTGCCATGTGGATACACCCTGACTTCTAGGTACCATCTGCCTGAATGAAATAGGGTTTCTCCTACTAGGGAGGATGGATTTTAGACCAAGCAGTTACACGTAAACAATTTTCAGTGGTACATACCCCTGCCTGATAACTACATCTCCCTCTCTGCTGCTTTTATAAATCAACCACCCATGCCTATTATCCTCCTTAGTTAGCTGATAATCTATCTCTCATTATCAAACTTAAAGCATTGAACATGCCTTTGTCTATGGCGTCCACTCCTGAGCATAAAACAGGAGGTCTTAGAATACATCTGAATAGAAAGGAAGCACACCTCTTAGAAAACATGCCCAATTCACGTGTGTTTTACAGAAACAAATGCTGCTCTAGTCTGTCTGCACTGTCGTTTCTTACATGCGTGAGTTAAATAATTGTATGGAGAACGATGCACATAAAATCAAAGTAGATATCTTGTTTACATGTCAGTAACTCATGTTGGTCTATTATCAGTATTTTGGAGACATTTCAAGGGTGTAGATGTGCATATTTGGAGTAGTTATATGAATTTTCAAATTCTGGAACTAGTAGCCATAAAATGCTAACTATTATCTACAATAGGAGGTCTATATTGGGAAAGGGAAGAAATTGTTCAAACAGGAAGGGGAACAAGGGAGGGGGAAGAGAAAGGAATGGAGGGACAAGAGAAAAAAGAACAAAAGGAAAAAAAATGGAAACAAAGCTTTTGTGAATAAGGAGGGAGGAGGGCTTGAAGGGAGTGGAGGGGAATGGGAAAAAAAGAAGAAGCAAGACATTCCATGTACAGGTACAAATTCCCTATGATGAATGTTATCACTACGTATATCTAAAATGCACCATTAAAAAAAAAACAAACAAACCAAAACGAGATGCAGGGAAGGCGGCAGAACCAAACTGGGGGAAAAAAAAAGGGAGGTCTGATGGATGACATGCCACTTTTATAAGTTTAATATCAATGGATTCCAGTTTAGAAAAAGAATTAAAAATACGATTGATATTAAAATATACTAGATTTACTTGTTCTATCCTCAAAAGATTCCTGGGGTACTATGCACTTTGCCTCTCTCCCTCTCTCTCTCTCCCTCTCTTTCTCTCTCTGTGTGTGCACTAGTTATTGAATTGAAGGCCTTCACAATGCACTACATCTTCAGGCATTTTATTTTTTATATTTCGTATCGAGACAGTCTTGCTGAGTTGCTAGATTGCCCAGGCTGGACTTGAACTTGCAGTCCTCCTACTGCAACCTCTCAGAATTTAGGGACTGCAGAGGTGGGCCTCATGCCAGTTTATGTCTCTTTAAAAAGAACTCTTGTTTGATCAGTACGTACTGGCTTCGTAGTTTACACGATGGATGAGATGGTTAAGCTTGGCTGCCAACTTGACTGGCTTGAGAGATCCTGAGCACTAATAAGGCACATTTATATTTCTGGGTGTATCTGTGTGGATCAGAGACACATGGCCTGGGAGATGCCGCCCGGTCCCTCGCCCCTTCCTCTCGGGCTCTTCCCATAAAGCCTGCTTCTTGGATGCCATCGGGTGAGCGGCTGCCCTGTACCATGACTTTGGGCCATGATGCTTCTGCACTAGAATCGGCTGATCATAGATGGAGACCTCTGAAACCTTTAGTCAAAATCAAGCTTTCCTCCTTTAAATTATATATGATGAGTGTTTTGTCTCAGCAAAGAAAAGTGACTAAGACCATGACATTCTATCTCCCTTTGTAGCTTGAAGTCCCCACATTAATATGAATTGTCACAATTAATTAATAATATATTCCGACTCTAATTAAACTATATTTTTTATATTTACCAATACTTAGGTAGATTCTGAGTCACTACTTGTAGACCTGTGTTGCATACTCCAAAAGGAAGACAAAAGGATTTCTAAAAAAAGTAAAGAAAAATCTAGTCTCATTTGAAGTGATTTTTTTTTCTTCCAAACTACATAGATACTCTGTGGAATTAAGTACTTAAAGATTTTCCTAAGTAGGAAATCATGATTGTTGATGCTTCTTTTTACCTTTTTAGTGGTGCTGGGGACGAAGCCCAAGACCTCAGGCATACTGGGCAAGAGTTTTAACTCTTAGCTACATCCTCAGCCCAGCCCCTGATTGCTTCATTTTGTAGCCCAGCTTTTAATTTTTCCAATTAGTTATATTTTATTAAATATTCTAAGAATGACATTTAGATTCTTCCAAATTAAGACATTTACTAATTAACTAGGCAATCAAAGGAGAATTTCCCCATTTTATTGTTACACATGTTATAGTTGATTGACTGTTTGTCACCCTTAATTTTTTGAATACAAGGTTCAGCACTATGCTGGGTCCATGCCTTTCTTTGAAAAGACATTAAGTGAATTGTTCCTGGGAAGTTACTGAAAGAGTCATTGCATCAGTGGTCTGAATCAGGATACTAAATCCAAAATGAGTATAATAATAAACATAAATTGTTATGGCTTGTATCTAGATGTCCTCCCAAAGCCTCTTGCTCTTATAAGTGGGGCTTTTCAGAACTGGCAGGATACAGGGCATGTGATGCTGGGATTAAGGGTATGTGGTAGTAAATTAGTTCAGTGACTGAAATTAGCATAGTTCTGGGTGTGGGTGATGGAAGCCTGGGGAGGCAGGAAAGGCGGGCGGGCTTGCTGCAGGAAAGTGCTCGCTGGCTTCTTCCTGCCACAGCCTGCACTTT